>JAGVVM010005038.1:0-19481 GCA_019149425.1 Psidium friedrichsthalianum
TTCTGGACGGGAATATTCATTTCTTGATGAAAACAAAAAAAAAAAAAAAACAAACAACGTTGTGCCGGTGGTGGGTAGTATTGGAAGCTGGGAGTTTCAGGTTGGCAACAAGTGTTCTCCACCTGAAGATTGAAAGGGAGACTTCATCTTCTCTTCCAAATTATTCGATCTGTTTCATAAGTGAAACGTTGTCTAATGCTACATAAACTGGACGGAATATTCATTTCTTGATGAAAAATGCACATGAAACATGTATAGAAAGCCACACTCCCATAATCCGATTACTTGTCAAAGTAAAATGGATTCACGAATCTGATCTGATGTCCATGCATGAAGCGCTTAATGAATTTCGCAATAAAACCTCACATATTCAATGTTCTCAAATTCTGTCTACCGTTCGACCCCCAAAAAAAAAAATCTGTCTACTGACCATTTCTATTAGAAGAAGTCGAAAAACTGTTCTCAAATAACATTCAGTAAATGCAAATGCGCATGCCTACTTAAGAAGAGAGAGAGAGAGAGAGCGAGAGAACGAGAGAGAGATGTTGAAACAGAACTTACAGAGAGCGGTGCAAAAGAGAGACACCGAACAAAAGTCAACTTGTGGAGTTCTATGAGCTCCCGCGGCACGGACATGTTCATACATTTGACGAAGACGATGAAATTAAAACAGTGGGATGTTGATTAATTTTCTGGGGTTGTAGGACCCATGATTGAATGATTTCTAGTAGAAAAAGGCATCCCAATTCATACTTTTTCCCTCGGGGTCAACGGCCAGCTGGCATCCTCCCCAATGATCAACAGTGACGAGGTTTTGGTATCAGAAGGCACATGCATGCATGGGGATCCTCGCAAAACCTTTTAAAGAAACTTGGAAACGCATTTCGTTGCTTCTTTTCAATGGTTAATTCATCCACAACGAGAAGAGATAATAAGAGATTCAACGCAAACTTTTCGTAATGGGTTGCAGGTATTGAATATTGACAAAATGTCATTGGTCAATAAAGCTATCATTTCCAGATGGGAAGTAGGTTTCTCCTTTCGCCCGGAAGAGTTGAATCCAATAGAGCGTGATCTCTTCTCTCTACTCAACTCTTCCACCAGCTTGGCTAGCAAATGATAATAATAGTAGGCACTTGGACATTCAATCCCGATTGAGATATTTCCGTGTCATGAGACAAATTTTATTCCCATACCCCATTCCAAAATTAGAAACCCCACTATACTTTCACATTGCACGCAAAATAAGAAGGGATAAGTATATTAGAAGTCACAAAAGTTGTTAAGAAAGCGAAATTGAGTCCTAAAATTCATAAAAAATGCATCCAATTCCTGAAACTTGTCAAATTAGTGCAATCGTGTTTTTTCGTAACCCTCCCCACCGCTATCCCACCATTGCTGGGAAGGTCTAGCGAGGGTGGGGGCCAAGCGACCCCTGCCGACCGTAGCAACCCCCGTCGACCGTAGGTGAGGGTCTTTAGGCCCTCTCCTTGAAAGCCCTTGGCTAGGTCTGAGTGAGGACTAGAGACTCTCACCCAAATCTAGGAGAGGTCATGCAAGCCCTCGCCGTGATCAATCCATGGCTAGGGCTTGGCGACCTCCACTAGCCATCCCCACCCTCATCAGCCCTTCTCAGCGATGGTAAGGGGGCAGCGGTGAGGCCTTGCAGTCCTTAGCACCTAGTTCCTCCTCTCTCTTTTTAATTAGTATAAATTTAGCTTAATTGTTAAACTCAATTTAAATAAAAAAATGTATTAAAAATAAGATTTGGATTCAAACGATGTCGTTTTAGCTATGTCATCGTCATGTAGGATAAAAGAAAATAATAAAAATAAGTCATGTCAGTATTTTTCGTTAGTGAAATTGGAAGGAGTTAACATAATGACTTGATTGAATAAATTTAATAAGTTATAAGACTCGATTGTACTTTCGTGATAAATTTTAGGATTTTTAGTGCACTTACCCCAAATAATAATGCATTAGTTTTAAAACAGAACACTCTTAGCAGGTTCTTCCTCGTGGCAAATGCAGGGACAAAACTAAAACCAGTAGCTAAGTTTTCAACTGGAAGCACGTGCTGTCTTTTTTTATATTTAAAGATTATTGATAATCAAGCCGACGTCGTTGACCTACGACCAGTTGCGCAACAAAAGATTCTTATTCCATTGGTCTGTATCTAATATTTTCTCAGCAAATAGAAATGTCGTCTTCAATGCTTTCTGTCTTAGTCCTGTGCTGTTAAAGTGGGCCTGAAGCTACAGTAAAGGTCTAGGACCAGAACCAAAATCGAGTTGTTCTTTTTGTCCTTCCTCGCAAAGCTTTAAGGCAATTTTTAAAGAAAGGGAAAATGAAGATGCTGCCTCTTTGTACCTTCCCCCAAAAAAAAAAACATGCTGCCTCTTTGTTTTGTGTAGTGGTTTGGCGAATATAAAGTGGTTGGGCACGTAAAATGTCGCCTACCGAATGGGATCAAGAAAGTAATGGTCATAAACAAAAACAAAAGAAGAGACTGCTCTTTGCAAAGTTTGAAGCTTACCGGGGTCGGCCGGTGTTCGATATAGGGATAGCCAAAATACGAGCTATTCAAGTCGTTCTCTTCTTGATGTCTTGTAACAAATCAATCTATCCCGCTCCACCTAACTTGTCATTATTTGTGTCCACAAGTGACAAATTATTGCTATTAGTGTATTTTTTGTGCAGGGAAAGCCTTCTACCGGCAAAGATAGGTAGAAAGACACTAGAAGTGCTAAAGTTTGTATATGACACTCTCTTTAGTGTCAAAAATTTTTGCTGGTTCACTTAAGTGCCAAATCGGAGAAAAAATTATCACTTAAGTGCCAACGACGAGAGATTCTGGCCAAATAAAATACATGCCATTTAAAATTAAAACATTTTAGTAACATGGCATTTATAAATAAATAAAAATCAATCAACGTGGACTCTTGCCGTGACCCACTTGGAGTGAATGCGAGTGAGTTTAGGGGTGACCACTGTGTCTAAGGATCCGTGGTGATCCATAGGTCGGTTTGGACTCTCCCAAGTTCTCATCTCGCGCGACGGCGAGATTTAAAAATAGAGTTTGGCCTTAGTGTGGTTAGGTGACATGTGTGTGGTTGTACATACATTTGGAGTCGCCACCGATTTTTGAAATAGGTAGATCAAAAACCTCGTCAAGCGGTAGAAGAAGCCATACGACTCAAACGGAATTGGAGATTTGGGAATGAGGATTTAGTTATGCCAATGTTACCATTGATGCCATTACGGTACCTAAGTTGACTAATTTTCCTAATTTGATTTCATGCAGATGATTTCGGATAAGGAAAGTCCCAAGATCTAGGATTTCATGTAGATGGGATTATCTAACTTATCTATCACAACCAGTAAAAATAAATGCTCAAATCAAGGAATCAGAAACGTGTGGATAAAATACATTAAATCAATACATGATACCTCTTATATAGCCATAATGGCTTAGAGAATGGGTGTTTGGAGGTTCGGAAAGAGTTCGAAAAGATTTGGAGACAATTTGCCTAAAGGGACAAAATTGTCATTTTGAAAGAGATTTGGAATCAAAATCATTACAAATAAGATTGGATAGTTGAATATACCCATTTCCTAATTTTCAAGATTTTTCGAGATTTTTTGAATTTTTCGGAACGGTTTGCCCATGATGGACAAAATCATCATTTAGGAAGAATTGAGAGTCAAAATCATTAAAAAAAAAAAAAGATTTTCCCAATTAAATGGACCCATTTCCCAATTTTTAAGATTTTTTCAAATTTTTTTGGATTTTTTCAATTTTTATTGATTTTTTATGAAATAAAAAATAATTAAAAATAAAATAAAATTTTCAAAATAAAATAAAATAAAATAAATTAAAAATAAGTTATAATTTAAATAAATAAATTAAAAATAAAATATTTAAAAATTTAAAATATTTTATCAAAAAATAAAAAAAATTATTCGAAATAATAAAAAATAATTAACAAATCGAATCATTTACAAAGGGTATTTTTTTTACCAAATGGCATTTATGTCAAAGTTGTATCCAAATGCATTTTTCAATTATAGTTTACCAAATAATATTTATTTTTCACTAAATCCCTTTAACTCAAAGATATTTGTATTTTTCCAAAGTCCTTCAGCCAAATGTTGAACTAAACATGCCCTATATAACAATATATAAGAGAAACCTTTATATAGGCTTAGAAAAGGTGAATAGTTTAGTATTATTTCTATGTGAGACCAATGGAAAAGAAGAAAAGTCTATAAATCTATATGTTCTAACAACCCCCTCATACTCAAGGTGGATCAAATAATGAGAGTTTGGAAAGAAGAAATAGAAAGCTTTGTGATGTAAGAGCCTTTATAAAATAATATGTAAGCTGATTCTTAGTTCCAACAAAGAAAAGAGAAATGGTGCGAACTTGGAGATGATGACGAGTTAGATGACAATTGATCTCAATGTGTTCGGTATGCTCATGGAAGACTGGATTCATGCTAATATAGTACAAAGGAGTGAGATTCGAAAGTGAAACACCCATGTCAACAAGTAAGCGACAAAGCCAAATAATCTCAACAATAGTGTCAGCCATAGCACGATACTCAAACTCTGTAGAAGAGCGTGAGACAATTTGTTGTTTCTTGGCACGCCAAGAAATGAGAGAATCGCCAAGGAAAATGCAATGGCCAACGATAGAGTTTTTACATTCTTCTCCGCCCGATTCTTCAATCTATTTGACTATAATAGACCCAGTGCCCTCCATTCTTTTTGGAGAATTCCCATGTGGTTCTCCAAGGGCACTTTGCCCAAGAAATAGAAGCGATAACTGCAACCTTCTTGGAGAGTCTGGCTACGGACCATTTCAACTTTTTATTGCTTGATTGGTAGGCTAGGGGAATTGGTTTCAAAGTGATGTTGGAAGATCACGTCAACTTGGGCCTAGCACAACACTTTAGGTTCACGGAGGGAAGGAACATGTAACACATCAAAGACATTTAAATCTCGAGGGATGATGAGAGTACCCCATCGGGTAGTCAGGAGAGGAGAATCATCAGCTGTAAAGAAATGCGCTGGATGACTGAGCTCAGAAAATTGAGTGAGACAAGCAATGAAAGCAAACATATGTCTAGCAGCTCTTGAGTTAAGTACCAGGTAGCAAAAGTATCACCTAAAGAGAGAGTAACTGCAACAGTATTGCTAGCAGACGAAATAGCTATAGGAGCGCTAGAGCTAGGAAAAGAACCCAGCAAAGAAGGACTCAACCGAGCAAGCTAGGCTTCAAGAGCAGCAACACGGTCATCATTAGAGGACGAAGTGAAAGTACCTGGCTGAGTCACTAGAGATGAGTTAGAATCACCCATAATGATCATTGTGAACCCTAACAATATACGGGTCAAAACTGACCATATAAATCACCGAAGCTTGAAGTGCGGGTCAAGGTGTGCAAATCAACCGAATGGATCCAGATGCAGGAAACACGAATTAGAGGTACAAAGTAAGCCTCTAAAAAATGGAAGCAAAAAAAAAATTATAGAGGCACGAATACATGGAAGTTTGACTAGAGCAAGCAAGAGTGGTAGCTCAATATTCCTCAACTAATTGTCTTAGTTTCTAATGCGAAAGATCCAATTTATGGCAATCGTAGAGTATACTTTCAAAACAATGAGCTCATTATCTTAATTTCTAATGTGTAAGATCCAATTTATGGCAATCGCATAGTATACTTTTAAAATAATGAACTTGGCTCTGATAACATGATAAGAAAGAAAGACGAAGAGAAATAGTATTAGTTTTCTTAATAAAATAGTATATATAACAATGTACAAGAGAAGCCTTTATAGGCTTGGAGGAAGTGAATAGTTTAGTACTCTTCCTATATGGGACTGAAGGGAAAGAAGAAATAACAAAGTGAAAAGAAGAAAAGCTGATATGTTCTAACATATGCAACATCGACACGTTGTCGGAGCCACTGTATCGGTGTCGGACACGAGTGGAAAGAAGAAAAGCCTATAAATCTATATATTCTAACATATGAAGCATCGACACGTTGGAGCCACCATGTCGGTGTCGGCCACGCGCCACGTGTTAGATATGCGTCTGACACACTCGGGCATGTTCGGACACGTAGTTAACACATGTCGAACTTTCGATACATAGTCAAGGAGTCGATGCGTCAACGACACACAAGTTCAGAAGGGATCTGGTGAAGGTCGGAAAAGAAGAGGAACTAGAGGAGCACTTAGTAGCAGAGTACGTTGGCGAGGTAGGTGTTGGGGACAGCGAGAATGGTGATGGCAAAAAGTTGGGCCAGATTGAGGCTTCGGTGATGGAGAGGATGGCAGTGAAGGTGAAAAGCTCCGAGGGGATGATTGCTGCTCCATGATCTCTCCTTATGCCTTAAGAACTACCATGGGATGACCCTTTCGTGCTCGACGGTCTCTGATGAAGATAGAGAGTGCAAGTGAAGAGGAAGAGAGAACAAAGCAGAAAAGGGAGAGATAAAAGTGAATGATAGGAGAGAAGTGAGTAATCAATGAGAATGAAGAGACCACAGTAGGCATATCATGGTATGGGAGGCGAAGGGGGTGAGTTGATTGGTGATGAAGCCCAGCGATAAGAGAGAGGCAAAGTATTTGACATTTGAGTGGACTCGAGGATTCACTTTACTATTTCAAAGATTTTTCTCTCTCTAGTTTCATGTATTATTGAAATGGAATTGTAGTTAAATTTATTAATTCTAAATATTGAATTATATTAACAAATTGTGAATTAATATTTTTAGAGTAAAATTATTTTAGCTCTATTTTATTTCTTATTTGTTTGTAGATTTGAATTAAATTACTTTGATTAAAATAATTATAAAAATGATAATTTATCATGTATATATAAATATAATGTGTCATAATGTGTCGAAATTCTTTATTTTTTTTAAATGACATATCAGTATGTCTTTCGTGTCGCGTGTCGATGTTGGTGCTACTTAAGTTCTAACACCCCCCTCTCAAACTCAAGGTGGATCAAACAACAAGAGTTTGAAAAGAAAAAATAGAAAGTGTTGTGATGTAAGAGCTTCATAAAATAACCTACAAGTTAATTCTCAGTTCCAACAAAGGCAAGAGAAATGGTGTGAGCTTGGAGATGATGAGGAGCTAGATGATAATCAATCTCAATGTGTTTGATATGCTCATGAAAGACCATATTCGTGCCAATATGAATGGCACTCTTGTTGTCAAAGTGCGAAGGAGTTCTAGAAGTGAAACACCCATGTTAGCAAGTAAGTGGCGAAGCTAAACAATCTCAATGTTAGTGTTGACCATAACACGATACTCAGACTTAGTAGAGGAGCATAAGACAATCTGTTGTTTCTTGAGATGCCAAGAAATGAGAGAATAGTCAAGGAAAATGCAATGGCTAGCGATAGAGTTTTTACGTTCTTCTCCGCCTAGTTCTCCACTCTATTTGACTGTAGTAGACCTAGTATCCTCTATTCTTTTCGAGAGAATTCCCATGTGTTTCTCCAAGGGCACTTTGCCCAAGGAATAGGAACGATAACTATAGCCTTCTTGGAGAGTCCGCCACAGGCCATTTCGACTTTTTATCGCTTGATTGGCAGGCTAGGGGAATCGGTTTCGAAGTGATGTTGGAAGATTACGTCAACTTGGGCATCGCACAACACTCTAGATTCACGGAGGGAAGGAACATGTAACACATCAAAGACACTAAAATCCCAAGGGACGGTGAGAGTACCCGATTGGATAGCCAGGAGAGGAGAACCATTAGCTGTAAAGAAATACGTTGGATGATTGAGCTCAGAAAACTGGGTGAGACAAGCAGTGGAAGCAGACATATGTCTAGGAACTCCTGAGTCAAGTGCCAAGGTAGTAGAAGTGTCACTTGAAGAGGGAGTAGCCGTAGTAGTGCTACTAGTAGACGAAATAGCTGCAGGATGTCGAAGCCGGGAAAAGAACCGAGTAGAGAAGGACTCAACCGAGCAAGCTGAGCCTCAAGAGTAGTAACACGATCATCCATAGAGGAAGAAGCCAAAGTAACTGGCCGAGTCACTAGAGATGAGGTAGAATCATCCATGACGATTGTCATGAACCCTAATAATAAATAGGTTTTAACTTACTAGAAAAATCACCGAAGTTCGAAGCACAGGTCAAGGCGCACAGGTCGACAGGATGGATCCCGATGCAGGAAGCACGGATTAGAGGTACAAAGTAAACCTCTAAAAAATGGAAGCGGAAATTTTTTTTTTATATAGGCATGAATACGTGGAAGCCTTACTAGTGCAAACAAGAATGACGACTCAATAGCCCTAAACTCATTGTTTTAATTTTTGATGCGGAAGATCCAATTTGTGGCAACCATAGCATATACTTTCAAAACAATGAGCTCATTGTCTTAATTTTTGATGTAGAAAATCCAATTTATGGCAACCGCAAAGCATACTTTTAAAACAATAAACTTGGCTTTGATACCATGATAAGAAAGAAAAATGAAGAGAATATAATATTTATTCTCTTAAAAAAAATAGTGTATATAACAATGTACAGAGAAGCCTATATATAGACTTGGAAGAGGTGAAGAGTTTAATACTCTTCCTATGTGGGACCAAAGGAAAGAAGAAAAGACAAAGGGAACAGAAGAAAGGCCTATAAGTCTATATGTTCTAGCACCTCTCTCATACTCAAGGTGGATCAAATAACAAAAGTTTCGAAAGAAGAAATAGAAAGCGTTGTGATGTAAGAGCCTTTGTAAAATAACCTGCAAGCTGATTCTCAGTTCCAACAAAGGGAAGAGAAATAGTGTGAGCTTAGAAATGATGAGGAGTTATATGATAGTCGATCTTAATGTGTTTGGTACGCTCATAAAAAATTGAATTCGCGCCAATATAGATGGCACCCTTGTTGTCACAGTGCAAAGGAGTGGGATATGGAAGTGAAATATCCATGTCAGCAAGTAAGTGGTGAAGCCAAACAATCTCAACAGTAGTGTCGACCATAGTACAAATACTCAGACTTTGTAGAGGAGTGTGAGACAATCTGTCGTTTCTTGGCATGCCGAGAAATGAGAGAATCATCAAGGAAAATGCAATGGTTAGCAATAAAGTTTTTACATTCTTCTCCACCTGATTCTTCACTCTATTTGACTATAGTAGACCCAGTGTCCTCCGTTCTTTTCGGGAGAATTCCCATGTGTTTCTCCAAGGGCGCTTTGCTTAAGGAATAGAAGCGATAATTGCAACCTTCTTGGAGAGTCCGGCCACAGACCATTTCGATTTTTTATTGCTTGATTGGCAGGTCAAGGGAATAGATTTCGAAGTGAAGTTGGAAGGTCATGTCAACCTAGACATGGTACGACATTTTAGATTCACAGAGGGAAGGAATATGTAACATATCAGAGACACTAAAATCCCAAGGGATAGTGAGAGTACCCCACCGGGTAGCTAAGATAGGAGAGAAATGCGCTGGATGCTTTGAGCTCAAAGAGCTGAGTGAGACAAGCAGTGAAAATAGACATATGTCTAGTAACTCTTAAGTCAAAGTATCTCCGTAGTAGAAGTGTCGCCTAAAGAGGATCTGTGGGAGAAGAGGGATGTTCATGCTGTGACGTTAGAAGTGTGTGATCGAGAGTGAGTGATGTGGACAATGACGACGGTGTTGGGCTGGGAATGAGGGTAGGGGCGGGGGCCTTTTGGGCTTGCTTTGAAACGGGCTTTAGTCAGCAGACATTTATTTTTAAATTCACAGAAAGCCCATATACTTTCTGGCTTTTCTTGTTTGGTCCATGAGCCCATGCATTTGGTTTTTCGGTCAGTTTGGATTGGAGCCCTCGTACCTCCGTCCCACCCACCCACCCACCCCCAAAACACAAATTGCTTCCAAGATAATCCTCGGAAATCAATGTCTATCGCATAAAGCCGCACACGATTGCCGGAATTTGGTGTATGTAGGCGGCGGTGTCCCCGCCCTCCAGAATTCCAATGAAGGGTTGACATTTATTTTAATCTACCTCGACTTTTTGGATTAATGTTTCCCTCTTTTTCCCTATCGAAATTCTCGATATACTATTAGAATGAAATGTCATCGCCAAAGATGTTGACGCATTTTCACAGTTTAACGAGTTTTTCGTTCTACCTGTAAAATCAGCGACACAAAGTCTTTTTTGTTGACAGTATTATGGTACCAGCACGTACATTGTTTACGAATTTTAAATCGAGCAAATCAAGCAAAAGAAACTAAGCCAATTCGGAATCCAATAGAAGTGCAGGAAAAATACCCTAACTTTATATTGAAGTCGGATATGCCCAAGATTGGAACTCCATCTCTTCTTATTACGAGAGTGTCCCATTCCAATTCCAATTCAAAATCCCACTTAATCACTGTGGTTTTAAATAGTTAGCCGGTGCGCGCATTATCTTACGCTAGCTTCGAAGGCATACAAAGTTAGATTCAGCTCCCACACGCCACCCATCCATTTGCACACGCATTCACCTTTCACCTACAAACCTGTTAAAGCACAAACCGACCACGCTATAATAAAACCAAATACAGATGCAAGCCCCTCCATAAAGTTGGGCCCGGGCACCTTTGGAAACGCTCGCCATGGCAGCTTCCACCTGCATGACAGGTTGCATCGCGGACGGCGACACCCGGATGGGGCCGAGGTACGTGACCCTCCGCAAGGGGCCAGGACCGGACGGCGACCGTCTCCTAGTGGCGCGCGGGTGGCGGCCGCAACCTGGAGTGGTGGATGGGATATCTTGCAGACAAATGTACCTGAGGAGCTACACTTTCTCCAGGAAAGAGAGTGTGCCCGAGAGGACCAAGAAGTGCTTGGGGAGAGTCAAGAAGAGAGTGTCTCGCGGGAAATTGGTGGTCCAGAGGGCTAAAGAAGTGTCCTACTCTGCTTTCCTGGCGATATTTCATCGCCTTCTCTCTTGTGCGGCCAAGATCGATGTTGCTGATTATCATCTCTCCCACAGAGACTACTGAGCATGTCTTCTCCTTTCTCTTCACCTTGAATCTCTTCTTCTGTCCTTTCTTTTCTTTTCTTTTTTCTAGGTGTTATGTGCTTCATTTCATAGGGGGTGAACTGTGTGTGATATCTCCATGATATGACGGTAGGTCGAATGCAAAGATCAGGGCAGAAAGGTGGAAGCTGTGATTAGGTTGATCAGTGTCATTTGCTATGAATTTCTTCTCTTTTCTATTTTTGGAAGAGGAAGTTCATCTTTGTGAACTTGTTACTTCTAAAGATCAATTCATAATAGAGGGTTCTTTGATTTTCGTTTCTAGTGAGGAGTAGCAACTAATAATTCCAATATTCAACGGGGAAATCAAGATACGACCTTGCAAGAGTCGGTCAGATTGCACTAAAACGACACCGCTTAATTTCGCAAACCAATTCCCAAGTCTAATTCCAACGGAAGGATGAAGAGAGAGGACTGCTATGATCGGGCTTTTTGTTCGAGCATCGTGAGTTTCGATATAAATCTGCGCACATCAGATATGGCCCTCTGTAAGTTAGGTGGTCTTAAAACCACACAACTTTTTGCCTTCCCTGATAAATCATTGTTTATCACCCGTCAAGTTATCGAAGAAGATGCTCTCACGATTTGGCTTGTACGCTTTCGAATTTTAGGACAAGCATTAAAAAGATTAGAAAAGGAAAAAATGTCGAGACTCGTGGCCCAAACTTCTGTCCAGAAACATTGCCACATGGGTATGCCGAGGATGGTAAACTCACGTCAGGAAAAATGCTTCATCTTTCATTAAAGTAGTGAAGTGAAACAGTGTCCGTCAATCGCCATTTGAGGAAGTGTACCGTCAAATGATCATCATGAAACCCCAAGAGAGCCACATAATGCAGCAACTTTTCATGAGCATTCAGTCCTCGAGCCTAGCAAGAAGAAACATTATGAAAGACTAAAGAAGTTCAGCTACAAAGGTGGGACATGGCTCCATGAAAGCTCCTGCCTGGAGTTAATTAATGAATCAGTTGTAAGTTGGGAGGGGTAGGCTGAAGGTGGGATCATCACTTTGGTTTCTGTCTCAGCTTTCATGCGTCATTATCATTTGATTAATGTTTCTCCTGATAGAAACTCGCTTAGGAATGGTGCTGAACAAGACAAGCATCATCATAAAACCAATCGAACACATATTTGAGCATGTACACGCCATGAGAGGGGACACGGCACTGTATCGGGTGCATCAGCCATAAGCTTCTCGTTTCGGGCCTTATATCTTCTTAACTGTTATGTGCCATCTAATACGTCTATGAAGTGGGTGGATGTTATCTCACCCCTACCAGCAATTAGTTCCCAATACAGTTAGTTTAACTAATTAATTTGATCGATTAATTAATTAGCATGATGAAAGCAGGTGTCATTTGTGGACCTGTCATTTGTGGACCTCATTCAACTTCTTTTCAGTGCACATGAGATATGACTCAAGGCCAGATCGCCAGTGAGCACGGATAATGTGTGTGTGAGCCGATACTGATAGACATCAATTCGAATAAAATCTCGATGGAGAGGATAAATTTGACCCTAGCTTAAGGACATTTGTTAGATGATGTATTAGGACCTGATGTTTTATGTTTTTTTTTTATGTCTTATGTTTATGCTTGTTCAGCTTCTTAGGGTCGGAGTCGTAGGTTGCCTCATAGGCAAGTTAACTGTTTCTATTTTCTGTTAAGTTGTTTCCTAATTTTAAGGAAGTGGAGTTAGTGGTCAGTTATTTTTATGCTTTGTATTTAATATTGAATGGAGTATCAGTTTTTTGGTGTGTTGCCCCAATTCTACTGTGCACTCTCTATTTTTCTCGAACAAATCAGTTTGAGTGTGAGTGTGCTATGCAACGTCTCTGCAGAACAGTGAATGAGAGTGTGTGAGGATTGAGTGAAAAATACAACAATTTGGTATCAGAGCTAAAGCATCTTAAGGGCTGTGGCGATGGAAGCTGCATCAACCATTGCTGGCTTAGCTAGCATTACTCCTCTGATCCTTGATGGGAGCAATTATCAAGTCTGGCAAGTGAGAATGCAGGCATTCCTTGAAGGAGCTGATTTGTGGGAGGCAGTGGAAGATGACTACGAAGTGCAACCACTGGGGGAAAATCCAACTCTCAATCAGATCAAGCTCCATAAGGAGCGTACAACAAGAAAGGCTAAGGCAAGAGCAAGTCTGTATGCTGCTGTTACTCCTGTTATTTTAATAGGATTATGAATCTGGAATCTGCAAAAGCTATTTGAATTTTCTGAAGAAGGAATATGAGGGCAATAAGAAGATAAAAGGAATGAAAGCAATGAACCTTAAGAGGGAACTAGAAAGAATGAAGATGAAGGAGAGTGAATCAGTGCAAGATTTTGCTGATAAGCTCCTGGATTTAGCAAATAAATTGGCAGCTCTAGGCACTGATCTTGGGGAGGAAAGACTCGTTGAGAAGCTCCTATGTTCTGTGCCTGAGAGATTTGAAGCTACTGTGGCATCTCTTGAGAACACAAGAGAAATCTCAGAGATGCAATTTGCTGAAGTAGTTAGTGCTCTTCAAGCACAAGAGCAGAGGAGGGTACTAAGGAGAGGAGATGAGTCTACTGAAGGAGCAATGCAGGCAAGAGTGAAGTATGGAAGTGGTGAGAAAAAGAAGCAAGGCAACCATTCTGGTGCTCAACAGACCGGTTCTGGTGCTGCTGATGCACAAGAAAGGAAAGGGAGTTATGAAGCCTGCAAGCACTGTGGGAAGAAGGGTCACCCCTTCTTTAGGTGTTGGAGGAGGCCAAATGTGAAGTGTAGAAAGTGTGGGAAGATGGGACATATAGAGAGAATCTGCAAAGGAAAGAGTTCTTAGCAAGGAGAAGCTCAGGCTGCTGCAGGTGAAGTGGAGCAACTGTTTGTTGCCTCAGGTTTTGTGACTCAGGTCTCATGTGATAGATGGCTCGTGGACAGTGGTTGTTCCAATCACATGTCAGGAAATGAGACAATTTTCACTAAGATTGACAGATCAGTCAACACCAGAGTGAGAATTGGGAATGGTGACCATCTAGAGGTTGAAGGAAGAGGCAGTGTGTTGCTTGAAGGCACTGGAGGAGTGAAGTTAATATCTGATGTTTATTATGTTCCCAAGATAGATCAGAATCTTCTGAGTGTGGGGCAGTTAGTTGAGAAGGGCATGAAGATTGTGTTTGAGAAGAATGAGTGTGCTATTGCAGATGAAGAAGGCAAATTTTTATTCAGGATCCCTATGCAGAATAAGACCTTTGCATTTGATCCTGCAAGTGAAGAGAGCACAGCTATGGCATGTGTGCAGGGTCAGGAGGAGCTATGGCACAGAAGGTTAGGGCACTTTCACTATAAGGGATTGCAGTTTATGCAGAGGCATGGTTTAGTTGATGACCTGCCTCAGTTGGGAAGTGAAGAAACTGATTGTGAAGCCTGTCTGCAAGGGAAGCTAGTAAGGAAGTCATTCCAAAAAGCAACATGGAGGGCCAAGAGAAGCTTCGACTAGTACATTCAGATGTCTGTGGACCTATGCCTGAAGAATCACTGAATAGAAGCAAGTACTTCGTGACCTTTATTGATGACTGCACAAGGTTTTGTTGGGTATACTTCCTCAAACAGAAGTCAGAAGTTGATGAAGTTTTTCTGAGTTTCAAACAGGAGGTGGAGAATGAAGCAAACTGTAAAATCAAGACAGTGAGAACTGATAATGGTGGTGAGTATACCTCAAAAAGATTCAAAGCTATCTGTGAAGATTCAGGCATAAAGCATCAGTTCACAGTTCCTTACACTCCTCAGCAGAATGGAGTGAGTGAAAGGAAGAACAGAAGCATTGTGGAGATGAGGAGATGCATGCTACAAGGCAAGCAACTGCCCAAGAGTTTCTGGGCAGAAGCAGTGAATACTGCTGTTTTCTTGTTGAATAGGCTACCAACCGAGCTCTCAACAAGCAAACTTCATTTGAGGCATGGCATGGTTACAAACCAAAGGTGAGTGGATTGAGAATCTTGGTTGTCTATGCTATTATGTGACTCCTTCAATCAATAGAGATAAGCTTGATCATAGGAGTGAGGCTGGTATTTTTGTGGGGTATAGTTCTCAGTCTAAAGCCTATAGAGTGTATTGTCCTGATACACAGAAGATCATTGTGAGTAGAGATGTGTTTTTTTTGTGAAAATAAAAGGTGGGAGAGGACAGTAAGTGAAGAGGAAAAGGCTGAAAGTAGAAGCATTCTAGCTGAAACTAATATGCAGAATGAGTATGAGCTGATTGAGGATGAACTGGTAGATGATCTGTCTGTGCGAGGTACCAGACCACTGGCAGAGGTCTATGCCAGATGTAATGTGACTCTGCTAGAGCCTGAAACAGTTGAGGAAGCAAAAGGAAGTGTTGAGTGGGTATCAGCTATGAAAGAAGAACTGAGCATGATCAACAAGAACAACACATGGCAGCTTATTTCTAAGCCTGATCACAAGAAGACTATAGGTGTCAAATGGGTTTTTAAGACAAAATTGAACCCAGATGGCACAGTGAATAAGTATAAAGCTAGATTGGTTGTGAAGGGATATGCTCAAGTAAGTGGAGTAGACTACTCTGACACTTTTGCTCCAGTTGCTCGCATGGATACATCAGATTGCTACTAGCTGTTGCTGCACAGAAAAGGTGGATCATTTATCAGCTAGATGTGAAATCAGCCTTCTTAAATGGTGATCTTTCTGAGGACATCTATGTAGATCAGCCAGAAGGATTTGCTGTTAAAGGTCAGGAAGATAAAGTTTACAAGCTGAGGAAAGCCTTGTATGGGCTGAAACAAGCTCCCAGGGCGTGGTATAGCAAAATTGACTACTATTTGCACCAACTTGGGTTCAAGAAGAGTTTAAGCGAGGTCACTCTGTACTACAAACAAAGTGAGAATGGTCTTGTGGTGGTGTCTATTTATGTTGATGATCTGCTGGTTACAGGAGAGGATGAGAGTGAAATAGTGAAGCTGAAGGCAGGACTGATGAAGCAATTTGAGATGACAGATCTGGGGAGAATGTCTTATTTTTTAGGCATGGAGATTCATCAGAAAGAGGGTGAAATATTCGTCTGCCAGAAGAAGTACATCAGAGAGGTTCTGAAGAGGTTTAAAATGGGAGAGTGCAAACCAGTGACTACTCCTGTGAATCAGAAAGAGAAGTTAAGCAAGAATGATTTGCAGGATTCTGAGCATGAGAGTGAGTACAGAAGACTAGTGGGCTGTCTAATGTATTTAGCAGCTACTAGACCTGACATTCAGTATGCAGTGAGCATTTTGTCAAGGTTTCTTCACTGTGCAGGCGAGGAACATCTTACTGCAGGAAAAAGAGTGTTGAGGTACCTGAAAGGGACTCAGAGCTATGGTGTGAAGTTTAAAGAAGTTTCTGAGATGAAGTTAGTTGGCTTTGTGGATAGTGACTGGGGCGGTTCAGTGGAGGACATGAAAAGCACAACAGGCTACTGTTTTTCACTTGGATCAGGTTGCTTCTCGTGGAGTTCAAAGAAGCAGGAAATAGTAGCACAGTCAACAGCTGAAGCAGAGTTTGTGGCTGCAACTGCAGCTGCAAAGCATGCAGTATGGCTCAGAAAGTTACTAGGTGATTTGGGGCTGCAAGAGGATGGTCCGACTGTGTTGTATGTGGACAATCAGGCTGCAATTGCAATTGCTCAGAATCCAGTTTTTCATGGCAAGACTAAACACTTCAAGCTGAGATTCTATTATTTGCGTGAGGTACAGCAGGAAGAAGAGGTGAAGCTAAAGTATTGCAAAACAGGTGATCAGATAGCTGATGTCTTCACCAAGCCTCTTGCTGTTAGTCGTTTCAGTCAATTGATTCATGAAGTTGGGATGTGTCCAGGTCTCTAATCCAAGGAGGAGAAATGTTAGATGATGTATTAGGACCTGATGTTTTATGTTTTTTTTATGTCTTATGTTTATGCCTATTCAGCTTCTTAGGGTCGGAGTCATAGGTTGCCTCATAGGCAAGTTAGACTGTTTCTATTTTTGTTAAGTTGTTTCCTAATTTTAAGGAAGTGGAGTTAGTGGTCAATTATTTTTATGCTTTGTATTTAATATTGAATGGAGTATCAGTTTTTTGGTATGTGCCCCAATTCTCTTGTGCACTCTCTATTTTTCTCGAACAAATCAATTTGAGTGTGAGAGTGTGCTTTGCAACGTCTCTGCAGAATAGTGAATGAGAGTGTGTGAGGAGTTGAGTGAAAAATACAACACATTTATTGTTTATTGTCCGTCAAAAATCAAATCTAAATACTGTCTGGATGAACTATGAAGCGTATCATAGCAGGGATCTAAGGAAAACCACATTATACAACATTCTATGATTAATTGCTGCGAATAAACACGTCAAATTTGCGGTAGACATTTCATCCCAATATTAGTGGCCCTAATGGAATAGTTAAAAAAATGGATACACAAGAAGAGCAGATCTAAACCACAGCACTTTCTTGAGGCTTCGTCGACCTGGCGCAGAGTCTTGGGAGGTCGTGCGTTGGCGCAACTTCGGCATTTGAGTAATCGATTACAGGACATAAAGAGAGGATGATCATGCATGTGGGAAGGAAGACATGGCTGAGAACGATTTTCGTGGTGGTCAAGACAACGAATGGGGGTGGCTGGTGAGGCTTTCCATGGTGGCTGTATCAAGTTGTCCGCAGGGGTAAAGAGAGGGAGAGAGAGTTTGGGCTCTGCTTCTGCACCTGTGAGAGAGATGCCAGAGGAAGAAGATTGGAACGTACCACACGTGGGCAGGTGTTGGATAGTTTCAACTTCACCACCAACACGAAAATGCGGGCCGCAGCCAATGTGGTCCGCAGCTAATCTGTAGAAGATATGCGACAGGCGAAGATAAAATGCTGCAGAAATGGAGAAACAACAGGATTCACGTGCACAAATGCAGCAGAAACATGAACTTGGGAAATCAATCTCATTGCGACGATAAAATCGCGGATTCATGATTCAAAACCAGCCAAATCGATTCAAAGAAAGGCGAAATGAATATACTTATAAAAATTCCTGCGAAGTGTGACATGGAAAGGAACAAGTAAACATTACAAGAAAACAATTCAGATTAACAGCTTTTATCAGTAATCAGATTTCATCGCTATCAGTTATCTAGAACACACACCAGTATTTCTTTCCTTTTAAAGTCAGGTCCGTCCATAAGCAAACTCCATCAACCGAGACATCAATGACACACGAAACTAGGTGGGTTCCTCCTCTTCTCCTGATGCGCGACTCAACCAAAGTAGCATCGCGGCACACCCAAATGGTCCATTTGTATGAAGCAGCAGCAGAAGCAGCACTAGCACACCAAACTTATCGATGCGACTAAAGTAAATCATGCCTTACCATGGTTGGTGGAGAAAGAACCAGAACAAGAGGCGAGCAAGATGAAGCAACCTAGTTTTTAAGTCATCTACCCTCGGAGTTCACGAGCTGCGAGAACACTTTACTCATCGAGAGGTCGTCGACACTAGATACTCAAACTGTGCAGTGGAAATTGTCGGATCAGCATTGCTGAAATTGTGGACTTGAGGAGATAGCTCACCGATCATGTTAGTACTGTTTTCTTCAGGGTCACCTTGCACAACCGCCTCTTGAAGTTGAAGGGCATATTCCAGATTCCACAGCACATCTCCCATTGAAGGCCGATCAACCCCGAAGTCAGCAAGCATTTCTCAGCCGTTTCCCCAAACTTCCGAAGAGAATCGGGTCTGATTTTACCCACAAGAGTAGGGTCTATGATCTGATCCAATTGCCCTTTCTTTTGCCACTTCATGGCCCATTCTGCCAAGTTGACCTTTTCCCTAGGGAGTGATGGATCAATAACGGGTCTTGCACAAAGGACTTCAAGTAAGACCACCCCAAATGAATACACATCGGATTTTTCAGTAAGTTGTTGCCTTCTGAAGTACTCTGGATCAAGGTATCCGAAACTCCCTTTCACTGCTGTACTCACATGGGTCTGATCAATTTCCGGCCCCGTCTTGGAAAGCCCAAAATCAGCAACTTTTGCCATGAGGTTCTCATCAAGCAAAATATTTGCAGACTTCACATCGCGATGGATGACCGCTTTTGCATAGCCAGTGTGAAGGTAGTGAGCCCTCTAGCAGAACCAATGCATATCTCAAGCCTCTGCTTCCAACTCAGGCTAGGAAGGCCAGAGCCATAAAGATGGCCCTTCAGTGTGCCATTCTCCATGTATTCATAAATCAATATCATCTCACTCTTTTCATCACAGTACCCAATCAAAGAAACCAGATGGCGGTGGCGAAACTGTGAAAGCATCTCAATTTCAGTTTGGAACTCCGCAAGTCCCTGTTGGGACCGAGGATTACCCTCTTAACAGCTACTCTTGTTCCATCATTCAATTCTCCCGGTACACTTTTCAAAACCGCAAATCCAATAACAAACTATCATCAAGTTGTTTGTGGAAT
>JAGVVM010005039.1:0-36131 GCA_019149425.1 Psidium friedrichsthalianum
CCAGGAAGTAAGTTCTCAAAATATACCATACCAAGAGCAGCCAAAACCTGGATGTACCACAAACCACATGTGAGCTATAAAACTACACAGCTCTGAGATATTATAGATCTATACTCGCAATGAAACAGTATGATGCTTCAGTTGACAAATGATGATAAAACAGGAAAAATGGGGGTCTATATCCTGACAAGTCCAGGAAAGAGAGTTGCCAAATTGTCAAGAATTTATTTTACCAAAATCATTGAGTTTCAAATTGAAGCTGACAAGAATCAAGCTCTAAAGTACTTCATAGAGAGCAAGAAGGCATATGCATACATCACACGAGAACACTTGTCATGGATTACTAGTAGTAGTAGTAAAACAATGAAGCGTAAATGTCAGCTCAGTGGCACAATGGTTCCCATACAATGGACATGAACAAAACCATTTGAAAAAACAAATTAAACTTTCACACAGATAAAAACACGTCGTCTTGGGAACAGAGTTTTGAGTTTTCAACAGAAAAGGTTGGGGTAAAAATGATTGTCTTGCTGAGATTGTAACTACTACAAACCAAGCATCCTACAAGTTTGACGCAGCATGAAATATCTAGCAGCACAATAATTAAATTCAAACATGTTTTCAAAATATCTAAGTTGCATAAATTGACGTAAGACACCACCTTCTTCTATAAGTAATCGTAAAGCTCGATTAATGAGTTGCAACAACCCTACAATTCCAATAGTTGCAAAAAAACAGAACCAGGACAAAGATCATATGCTTAAAAATGGCTGACGTAAATAGAAGATACTTGAGAATAATCTGGACACTAGATCCCAGAATGAAAAGTCAAGCAAACAGAGAGAGAGAGAAAGAGTCAAATTTTGAAAGAACAAAAAAAAACCTCAGTTAATCCTTGAGCAGCTCCAGAACGCTCAACATTGCTACCATCAGATTTAAGAGTATCAAGAAGCCACGGAACAAGATCAGGGAAATTCTCTTCTCCCATTCCTCTGATGAGAGATCCAAGGGCCCTTGCTGCAACAGACCGCACTTCGGGAATTGGATCCACAAGAACCTAAATTTTAATGATGCCATATGCATCAGGGACTTCCAGATCTCAAACTCAAGAATAAGAGCAACCATGAAGATACCTTTTCACTTCAGGAAGAAGTAAGCCTATATAAGGGATCATATCCTTTGGTTCAGTAACTAATGAACACATATTGCCAACGATTTGTGCAGCTTTCTTCTTCGTGTCAGCGCTCCTTTCTCTTAAACCTCTATGTACTATTGGCACCAACAGAGCAAGTGATGGGGCATCAATTGAATTTATGAAAGTTGTCTGCATCAATTCATCAGCATTTATGAGTAAGTAATCAACAAACCTACAATACCTCAAGTATAGAAATAATGCCACAAGACTTACTTGGAGAAGAATATCAAGGGAGTATTTGGTATGGTCATTTGGGTCTGTAAGCCCCATCAGAAGAGTAGGCACAAGTGAAGATATTTCCGGATTTTTTATCACGCTACCCACCTGAAAGAGAAGAAAGATTAGCCATATTAATAGGCATCTTGTAAGCTGCAACTACAAAGGTAGCGCTGGTTATAACCTCCTGAAGAGCCATTTGCCCTGCGGACTGGACTTTGGGGTGCGTATCCGTTAATACCTGCAAATGGAAAGACGTGATGAATGCTTCTACTTTCCAAAGGTAATATCTGTCATTATGGTTTCTAGTACTTACTTCAGTCAGTTTAGGTACAATCTTGGGAAGGCACTGAGAAAGTTGTTGAGGAGCACAGTAAGCCATAGCACCAAGAAGTTGTACGCTACTTTGCTTAGTTCGCCAAGCTTTGTCTTCCAAACCCTGAATAAGCAAAATAAGATGATAAAGTGGCTTGATACATAATAATACCAGCAGCAGCAATCCAATACGAAAAACATTTTTATTTAACAAAAGGGAAACACTTCTTTTATTACATCTTAGACAGTACAGCTAAATGAATTGAAGCCACATGGTCCTCTGGTTTAGGCCACTTTACCAAGGAATTGCCCATCGGACTAGATTACATGTGCATAAAAGAGGAACAAAACGCGGAAATTGAGAACAATTAAGGCTGTGAGAGATATCCTTTTATGCCGACAGAAAGAATATTTTTTATCTATATCTATGTATCATACTACATCGAACTAAAATAGGGCATACATAGGATTCTATCCATATAAAGGAAGTATAAGGCAATTAATCAAGTCTGTGACATAAGTAGCTAAAAATTAAAAAGAAACACCTTTAGAAGAGATGGAAGAACCAGTTTAACCCCTGAGCAGTGAGTTGAGACATTATTGCACGAGCAGCGCATTCAGCAGCTTCACGAACTGCCACAACTTGATCAGAAAAAGATACCAACAGCAAGGGCAGCATCTGTATTACATACCTATGCCAAAAGCGCAAGAAAACATATGGGACACACGGTTAGATAATGCAAAAAAGAGAAATATGACAAAAACAACACAAAGGATTCAGTTCGTACGGTTCAAATAATTTCCAAGCTTCTCACAAAGACACTCAAATGCCATGAGCGCTCCTTCACGGCATTTCGCTGAGTTCCTAAAGCATTCAAGAAGATTATGGCAATTAAAATTATAAAAGATTCAGCATATACAACAGATTAAAAATCTTGGTTAACCAGATTTCTACCGATCCACATGGAATCTAACCACATGCACATGCACAATCAGATTAAAGTGGGCGTTTAAGGACAAGGCCCACAAAGAAAATTAAATATTGGAGTGGAGATATGAGATCCATACAGCAAAAAAAATAAAATAATATAAAATAAAGAACGGTTAGGATTGAACAGTGAAAAACTTGACCCTCATTAGTACCATTATTTACATGCTAATTATGAGTTAACATAAAGACTGGGTCTCATATCTAAAAATAAAGAGGCTTAACAGGACATATAGGAAGTACAAAAAGAATAGACAGGCAAAAACAGGGGAAACAATATAAACAAGACGGCCACAGCAAGCATCTTCTATGTAATGGAGAGATTTTTATTATTGACAAGGGCAGAAGAAAGGCCAGTGAAATCACCTAGTTGTAAATCAGGTCAGTGTAATAAATGATTTCCATTGGAATGTTGCCTCTGAAATCCACTAGAGATTTCTTAATATGCTAGATATTTGTTGTGGCTCAGACAACATATAATATTACACAAAGATAATTAAAGATTGCACCATAGAATGTGCAATTTCTCATTATCTGATGTTTCTCTAGCTGACATATTGGCAAAATAGTGAAGAGATGTGTTCTCTTTGATCAGCAAAGTAAAAAAACGAAGTAGTTTACTTAGAGCTGCTGAGAACCAACCTATCTACAAGAGCTGCTCGCAGTGAAGCTACAATCCCATACTTCTTCAAGCAAGACAACCCAAATCCCTTAACCGCACCAGCAAGTCCAAAAGCTGCCCCACGGCGTTCCCATATTTATCACTCCTTAGGAGCTGATCCAACAGTTTAGAGAGCAGCACTTGTGCGTCATCCTGTCAATGTTACATGTTTAAACTATAATATAAGAGGACCATGAAAATTAAAACAGAAAAGATTAACTAAAATATCTTTGATCTTCAAACATTTCCTCTGATAATGGGAAAAGAAGGGCAACCCTTGCATTCAAATCATACCTATTAGCCACCAACAAACACACTTACAGACAAATCAGTTTTACAAATAGAGATATATTCTTTAATAATTAAAAATCAGAGAGAGAATCAGTATGCCAAATCCATCAACAACAACACTTAGATGACGATTGATCACATTGCCATTAACTGATACTCAAATCTAAAAAGTGGATACTACCAAGGTTAGATGGAACATTACCCGGTCTACCCTCCCATAACAACTAATCAGTGACTCTTGCAGTATTACACATTCATTATACAGTTCTCTATCAGTTTTGTACTACCTACTATAAACACCATAGGATCAATTCCTCTACCATTCCAAGGGTAGAGGCAGAATCACTGGAAGAATATCAACATCAACATCAACATCACCTTTATATGCTACTTGAAAATCGAACAAAATAACGGTAGATGCAGGGAATACGCCTGTTAGCACAGGAATCATCTCGAAGTACACGACTGGATCACTTGGCTAATAAGTTTTAAGATTTCACTGGAAGCTTTTGTGAAGCATTCACTTAATGACATTCTACCTCCCACTTAAATCCCATTTTAGCAGAAGTGGTCGAATTAATTTATCATCTGCAGAACTTCTGCTCCAGTTTGGTTCACAACGAACATTGATTAGCTAATATGAACACATTTTTCAGGTCTCCATCCTTCACGGAAATTCTTCAGTCAGTTTAGAATTTCAAAGACGACAATGGAAACAATTCTTTTTGCTGAAAATGAAATGAAAAACTTGAAAAACTAACTTCCATGAAATATATGCACAATTTTTTTTGCCAAGTTTAAGTCCAAGACAATATACAACTTAATTTTCCGTCAGGCATCTTAACAATATTTAAAAGCCTTTTTGAAATGTAATAAGAAAAACTGCTTTGTATTTCAATTTCAAATTGAGAGTATAGTGTCACTTGGAAAATCTTTTCAAATATCCTACACAGTCTTCAAAGCATGCTTGTCATCCAAAGATGTTAGAATAATTAAGTTGCTTTTCACCTGTTTGTTTCAGTCAGAATTGTCTATTACTTTGGACCTCAATATAACTGAAGCCTACATCAGGGAAAACGTACTAAAACACTTAGCAAAGAAGAATCATTATTTATTAACAGATGTTGCAAGAGTCACTACTTATTAACAGATGTTGCAGGAAAATAAAAACAGTCATGTAATCAGCGTAGAATGATTTGAAGACCAATAATATAAAGTTCCTTTTTAACGGCCAACAGACCTAAAAAGTTCTTAAGATGATATTAGACATGAGACCCTATTATGTCAACCATGGAGATTTTCTATTGTTCCCCAGAAAATCATGCCAGGACCCCAACTCTTGCTGCCCTATATATGATAGCTAAAACTGTGTTTCAAAGAAACCGCAAAACCAATAAAGCAAACCCAACCAAACCAATAAGTTTGGTTTATCGGTTTGGTTTGGGAATTTTTGTTATTGGTTTTTTGGTTTGGTTTTAGTTTATAACTTAGGAAACCACCAAAACCAAATTAAACAGATAAGTTTAATAAACATATCTATTTCCTTCTGAGTAATAAATTTTGTAGACTTAACCCAGCCAAATAAGTTCTTCCTATCATGATTGATCTATACTATCATATAAAGATTTCTACTTCTCACGTTTTTCATTACTGACTGATTATTAATCTCAAATAAGATTTAGGAAAGAGCATTCCACGATTTTTTGTGTTCTTACGTTAGTTAACGTAAGAACACAAAAAATCGTTGGAATGCTCTTTCCTAAATCTTATTTGAGATTAATAATCAGTCAGTAATGAAAAACGTGAGAAGTAGAAATCTTTATATGATAGTATAGATCAATCATGATAGGAAGAACTTATTGGCTGGGTTAAGTCTACAAAATTTATTACTCAGAAGGAAATAGATATGTTTATTAAACTTATCTGTTTAATTTGGTTTTGGTGGTTTCCTAAGTTATAAACTAAAACCAAACCAAAAAACCAATAACAAAAATTCCCAAACCAAACCGATAAACCAAACTTATTGGTTTGGTTGGGTTTGCTTTATTGGTTTTGCGGTTTCTTTGAAACACAGTTTTAGCTATCATATATAGGGCAGCAAGAGTTGGGGTCCTGGCATGATTTTCTGGGGAACAATAGAAAAATCTCCATGGTTGACATAATAGGGTCTCATGTCTAATATCATCTTAAGAACTTTTAGGTCTGTTGGCCGTTAAAAAGGAACTTTATATTATTGGTCTTCAAATCATTCTACGCTGATTACATGACTGTTTTTATTTTCCTGCAACATCTGTTAATAAGTAGTGACTCTTGCAACATCTGTTAATAAATAATGATTCTTCTTTGCTAAGTGTTTTAGTACGTTTTCCCTGATGTAGGCTTCAGTTATATTGAGGTCCAAAGTAATAGACAATTCTGACTGAAACAAACAGGTGAAAAGCAACTTAATTATTCTAACATCTTTGGATGACAAGCATGCTTTGAAGACTGTGTAGGATATTTGAAAAGATTTTCCAAGTGACACTATACTCTCAATTTGAAATTGAAATACAAAGCAGTTTTTCTTATTACATTTCAAAAAGGCTTTTAAATATTGTTAAGATGCCTGACGGAAAATTAAGTTGTATATTGTCTTGGACTTAAACTTGGCAAAAAAAAATTGTGCATATATTTCATGGAAGTTAGTTTTTCAAGTTTTTCATTTCATTTTCAGCAAAAAGAATTGTTTCCATTGTCGTCTTTGAAATTCTAAACTGACTGAAGAATTTCCGTGAAGGATGGAGACCTGAAAAATGTGTTCATATTAGCTAATCAATGTTCGTTGTGAACCAAACTGGAGCAGAAGTTCTGCAGATGATAAATTAATTCGACCACTTCTGCTAAAATGGGATTTAAGTGGGAGGTAGAATGTCATTAAGTGAATGCTTCACAAAAGCTTCCAGTGAAATCTTAAAACTTATTAGCCAAGTGATCCAGTCGTGTACTTCGAGATGATTCCTGTGCTAACAGGCGTATTCCCTGCATCTACCGTTATTTTGTTCGATTTTCAAGTAGCATATAAAGGTGATGTTGATGTTGATGTTGATATTCTTCCAGTGATTCTGCCTCTACCCTTGGAATGGTAGAGGAATTGATCCTATGGTGTTTATAGTAGGTAGTACAAAACTGATAGAGAACTGTATAATGAATGTGTAATACTGCAAGAGTCACTGATTAGTTGTTATGGGAGGGTAGACCGGGTAATGTTCCATCTAACCTTGGTAGTATCCACTTTTTAGATTTGAGTATCAGTTAATGGCAATGTGATCAATCGTCATCTAAGTGTTGTTGTTGATGGATTTGGCATACTGATTCTCTCTCTGATTTTTAATTATTAAAGAATATATCTCTATTTGTAAAACTGATTTGTCTGTAAGTGTGTTTGTTGGTGGCTAATAGGTATGATTTGAATGCAAGGGTTGCCCTTCTTTTCCCATTATCAGAGGAAATGTTTGAAGATCAAAGATATTTTAGTTAATCTTTCTGTTTTAATTTTCATGGTCCTCTTATATTATAGTTTAAACATGTAACATTGACAGGATGACGCACAAGTGCTGCTCTCTAAACTGTTGGATCAGCTCCTAAGGAGTGATAAATATGGGGAACGCCGTGGGGCAGCTTTTGGACTTGCTGGTGCGGTTAAGGGATTTGGGTTGTCTTGCTTGAAGAAGTATGGGATTGTAGCTTCACTGCGAGCAGCTCTTGTAGATAGGTTGGTTCTCAGCAGCTCTAAGTAAACTACTTCGTTTTTTTACTTTGCTGATCAAAGAGAACACATCTCTTCACTATTTTGCCAATATGTCAGCTAGAGAAACATCAGATAATGAGAAATTGCACATTCTATGGTGCAATCTTTAATTATCTTTGTGTAATATTATATGTTGTCTGAGCCACAACAAATATCTAGCATATTAAGAAATCTCTAGTGGATTTCAGAGGCAACATTCCAATGGAAATCATTTATTACACTGACCTGATTTACAACTAGGTGATTTCACTGGCCTTTCTTCTGCCCTTGTCAATAATAAAAATCTCTCCATTACATAGAAGATGCTTGCTGTGGCCGTCTTGTTTATATTGTTTCCCTGTTTTTGCCTGTCTATTCTTTTTGTACTTCCTATATGTCCTGTTAAGCCTCTTTATTTTTAGATATGAGACCCAGTCTTTATGTTAACTCATAATTAGCATGTAAATAATGGTACTAATGAGGGTCAAGTTTTTCACTGTTCAATCCTAACCGTTCTTTATTTTATATTATTTTATTTTTTTTGCTGTATGGATCTCATATCTCCACTCCAATATTTAATTTTCTTTGTGGGCCTTGTCCTTAAACGCCCACTTTAATCTGATTGTGCATGTGCATGTGGTTAGATTCCATGTGGATCGGTAGAAATCTGGTTAACCAAGATTTTTAATCTGTTGTATATGCTGAATCTTTTATAATTTAATTGCCATAATCTTCTTGAATGCTTTAGGAACTCAGCGAAATGCCGTGAAGGAGCGCTCATGGCATTTGAGTGTCTTTGTGAGAAGCTTGGAAAATTATTTGAACCGTACGAACTGAATCCTTTGTGTTGTTTTTGTCATATTTCTCTTTTTTGCATTATCTAACCGTGTGTCCCATATGTTTTCTTGCGCTTTTGGCATAGGTATGTAATACAGATGCTGCCCTTGCTGTTGGTATCTTTTTCTGATCAAGTTGTGGCAGTTCGTGAAGCTGCTGAATGCGCTGCTCGTGCAATAATGTCTCAACTCACTGCTCAGGGGGTTAAACTGGTTCTTCCATCTCTTCTAAAGGTGTTTCTTTTTAATTTTTAGCTACTTATGTCACAGACTTGATTAATTGCCTTATACTTCCTTTATATGGATAGAATCCTATGTATGCCCTATTTTAGTTCGATGTAGTATGATACATAGATATAGATAAAAAATATTCTTTCTGTCGGCATAAAAGGATATCTCTCACAGCCTTAATTGTTCTCAATTTCCGCGTTTTGTTCCTCTTTTATGCACATGTAATCTAGTCCGATGGGCAATTCCTTGGTAAAGTGGCCTAAACCAGAGGACCATGTGGCTTCAATTCATTTAGCTGTACTGTCTAAGATGTAATAAAAGAAGTGTTTCCCTTTTGTTAAATAAAAATGTTTTTCGTATTGGATTGCTGCTGCTGGTATTATTATGTATCAAGCCACTTTATCATCTTATTTTGCTTATTCAGGGTTTGGAAGACAAAGCTTGGCGAACTAAGCAAAGTAGCGTACAACTTCTTGGTGCTATGGCTTACTGTGCTCCTCAACAACTTTCTCAGTGCCTTCCCAAGATTGTACCTAAACTGACTGAAGTAAGTACTAGAAACCATAATGACAGATATTACCTTTGGAAAGTAGAAAGCATTCATCACGTCTTTCCATTTGCAGGTATTAACGGATACGCACCCCAAAGTCCAGTCCGCAGGGCAAATGGCTCTTCAGGAGGTTATAACCAGCGCTACCTTTGTAGTTGCAGCTTACAAGATGCCTATTAATATGGCTAATCTTTCTTCTCTTTCAGGTGGGTAGCGTGATAAAAAATCCGGAAATATCTTCACTTGTGCCTACTCTTCTGATGGGGCTTACAGACCCAAATGACCATACCAAATACTCCCTTGATATTCTTCTCCAAGTAAGTCTTGTGGCATTATTTCTATACTTGAGGTATTGTAGGTTTTGTTGATTACTTACTCATAAATGCTGATGAATTGATGCAGACAACTTTCATAAATTCAATTGATGCCCCATCACTTGCTCTGTTGGTGCCAATAGTACATAGAGGTTTAAGAGAAAGGAGCGCTGACACGAAGAAGAAAGCTGCACAAATCGTTGGCAATATGTGTTCATTAGTTACTGAACCAAAGGATATGATCCCTTATATAGGCTTACTTCTTCCTGAAGTGAAAAAGGTATCTTCATGGTTGCTCTTATTCTTGAGTTTGAGATCTGGAAGTCCCTGATGCATATGGCATCATTAAAATTTAGGTTCTTGTGGATCCAATTCCCGAAGTGCGGTCTGTTGCAGCAAGGGCCCTTGGATCTCTCATCAGAGGAATGGGAGAAGAGAATTTCCCTGATCTTGTTCCGTGGCTTCTTGATACTCTTAAATCTGATGGTAGCAATGTTGAGCGTTCTGGAGCTGCTCAAGGATTAACTGAGGTTTTTTTTTGTTCTTTCAAAAATTTGACTCTTTCTCTCTCTCTCTGTTTGCTTGACTTTTCATTCTGGGATCTAGTGTCCAGATTATTCTCAAGTATCTTCTATTTACGTCAGCCATTTTTAAGCATATGATCTTTGTCCTGGTTCTGTTTTTTTGCAACTATTGGAATTGTAGGGTTGTTGCAACTCATTAATCGAGCTTTACGATTACTTATAGAAGAAGGTGGTGTCTTACGTCAATTTATGCAACTTAGATATTTTGAAAACATGTTTGAATTTAATTATTGTGCTGCTAGATATTTCATGCTGCGTCAAACTTGTAGGATGCTTGGTTTGTAGTAGTTACAATCTCAGCAAGACAATCATTTTTACCCCAACCTTTTCTGTTGAAAACTCAAAACTCTGTTCCCAAGACGACGTGTTTTTATCTGTGTGAAAGTTTAATTTGTTTTTTCAAATGGTTTTGTTCATGTCCATTGTATGGGAACCATTGTGCCACTGAGCTGACATTTACGCTTCATTGTTTTACTACTACTACTAGTAATCCATGACAAGTGTTCTCGTGTGATGTATGCATATGCCTTCTTGCTCTCTATGAAGTACTTTAGAGCTTGATTCTTGTCAGCTTCAATTTGAAACTCAATGATTTTGGTAAAATAAATTCTTGACAATTTGGCAACTCTCTTTCCTGGACTTGTCAGGATATAGACCCCCATTTTCCTGTTTTATCATCATTTGTCAACTGAAGCATCATACTGTTTCATTGCGAGTATAGATCTATAATATCTCAGAGCTGTGTAGTTTTATAGCTCACATGTGGTTTGTGGTACATCCAGGTTTTGGCTGCTCTTGGTATGGTATATTTTGAGAACTTACTTCCTGACATAATCCGTAACTGTTCTCACCAGAAGGCTTCTGTCCGGGATGGTTATTTGACACTATTCAAGGTAAAAAAAATGAACAACATATTTTTGGCGACTCCTGAAGTTCTTGATCAAGTTACTCACCGATAAGTTTTTTTTATCTTTTCCGCTTTTTGCTGATTTTGTCTATCTGCCACTATTACATAATGTCCATCACATGTACTATTGTGGAAATTGGGAAACAGGTGTGCATGTTCCATATCAATCATTATTATATTCATTTTGTTGATGTGTTTCCTATGAATATCATTTGCAGTACTTCCCTCGGTCTTTGGGCGTCCAATTTCAGAACTATCTGCCGCAAGTGTTGCCTGCAATATTAGATGGTACTTGTCCTTTCTCTTCTACAAATAGACATCTCATGCCAAAAATACTTGTGTAGCATAGCTCTGAAATGATATTGTTCCATACTCTTACAGGTCTAGCAGATGAGAATGAATCAGTACGAGATGCAGCACTGGGTGCTGGGCATGTTTAGTGGAACACTATGCAACTACGTATGCAATCTTGTGTCTTGATGCTTTTAAGACTGATCATATGCTTGAACACATGAAATCTCACATTATGCATTGATATAGTGAAGATTGGTGATTCAAATACATGTCTGGAGTCATCTGATATACGGTGCATCTGTGCATGCATAACTGATTTTACATTTGAACCTTACAAATGGGGAATCGTTGTAGGTGAATAGCAAAAGTTAGTAAATTTTGGCTTTGTGGAATAATTATCTTTCTGTAGTTGGGAGTTTCATATATTATGTGATTGAACTTGCATGGTTGGGTGGTGTTTTCTCTGCCATTGTCATAGTTAACTGAGTCATTAGTAGATGCATACGCAGCATGCGTATGATGTATTGATGTAATGGGCAAATGTAAAAATTCCAGTTCGTGTACAAAACTAACTATTTTCTGAATGATCTATTAAAATAATCTTTGCAACCTGTCATGACTTCTGAACCTGAACAACCAATTTCTATGTCCCATATTAGGTCTTTACCTCTGCTCCTTCCAGCTGTGGAGGATGGCATCTTCAATGACAGTTGGCGTATCCGCCAAAGTTCTGTCGAATTATTGGGTGATCTGTTGTTTAAAGTAAGTTTGACAAGTCTTGTATCGTTCAGAGAGCCAAATGCTATATGTCTAATCTTTTGGCTATTTAGGTTGCTGGAACTTCTGGAAAAGCTTTGCTTGAAGGTGGTAGTGACGATGAAGGTTCTAGTACTGAAGCGCATGGACGTGCTATAATTGAGGTTCTTGGGAAGGACAGGCGCAATGAAGTTCTTGCAGCCCTCTATATGGTTCGAACTGATGTGAGCATATCCGTACGTCAGGTAATGAAACCACAACATATCAGTGAGCATGTTATCTGGCTGAAATACAGTTCTCGGTATCGTATTTATTGTATAATTGAGCATCATATTCCTGTTTCATCAGGCTGCTTTACACGTTTGGAAGACTATAGTTGCAAATACTCCGAAGACTCTGAAGGAAATAATGCCAGTTTTGATGAAAACTCTGATCAGTTCTCTTGCATCATCATCTTCCGAAAGGCGTCAGGTTTCCACTTGCATTCTAAAGCTGGAATTTTCCTGAAGATGTTATATGGCCAATTATAATGATGTTGCCTGCAGGTTGCTGGAAGGTCACTAGGTGAGCTTGTTAGGAAGCTTGGTGATAGAGTTCTTCCTATGATTATTCCTATACTAGCAAAGGGGCTGAAAGACCCTAATGCTGGGAGAAGACAAGTAAGATATTTTGCTCTTATTTTTCCCATTCAGTTTATTAGTTTTCAAGTGAGACTTCATCTAAGGACATTCTTTACTTTCTTTAGGTCGTTTTGTAGAGAAGGGAGGGAGTATTAAAATTTGATATACAATTTGCCCAATTAAGATGAAACCCCTGATTCTGATCAGTAATATGTTTATTAGGATTAGGAATTACCAATTAAGAAAAATCCCTTTCTAAATCAACTATTATTGTATTCTAGTTATGCTATTTTATGTGGAAACAGGGACATTAAATAGATTAGTAATTGAATATTTCCCAAATATATGAGATAGATAAATATATATTGAGTGTATAGAATAAAGAAATAGAAAAGAAAAAGAAATAAAGAATGGATAGTTTTTCATAGTGCCACATACTGAACACACTCAGATTTTGTAATGCCATACTGATCTTATAGGGTGTATGTATCGGTCTGAGTGAGGTGATGGCCAGTGCTGGTAAGAGTCAGTTATTGGCTTTCATGGACGAGCTTATTCCTACCATTCGAACTGCACTTTGTGATAGGTTAGTTTTTCTCTCCTCGTTTCTCTCCCTTTATTTGGCTTATACACTGCTATTGGAAACTTCAATTTGCTCTCATTTCAATAGCATGCCTGAGGTTCGAGAAGCAGCAGGCCTGGCATTTAGCACCCTTTACAAGGTTATTTTCTTCCCTTTTCGTTGAAGCATATTGTGAAGTAGGAACTTACAGAAATATTAATTTGAAAACTGATGTTGCAGAGTGCTGGAATGCAAGCAATTGATGAAATTGTCCCAACACTTCTGCGTGCATTGGAAGATGATCAGTCCTCTGATACTGCTTTGGATGGCCTCAAACAAATCTTAAGGTAAACTACAGGGTTATCTGGGTACCTTCGTTTGCTTTCTCTCTCACTTTGGGTGCACTAATTTTGCCTGTATGTAAATCCAGCGTAAGAACTGCAGCCGTTTGCCTCATATACTGCCCAAGCTGGTTCAACTCCCCCTATCGTATGTGCCTACTTCCTGATGATTGATTTTTTCATCATCGTATCACATATTGCTTCTTCAATCAAGCTTTACTTGTGTAGTGCCTTCAATGCACATGCCCTGGGAGCACTAGCAGAAGTTGCTGGACCTGGTTTGAACTTTCATCTGGGCACTGTGCTTCCAGCATTACTTTCTGCCATGGGTGGTGATGACATGGTAAATTCATTATAGTATCTGCTGAATGTTCTCAGCCCTGACATACCTATTCCTTTTCTTGTTGCACTTTATTTATGTGCCGGGAAAACTTAGTTTCATGACCAATTTTCAGGAAGTTCAAACAGTGGCAAAGGAGGCTGCGGAAACTGTGATTTTAGTGATAGATGAAGAAGGCATTGAGTCTTTACTTTCAGAACTTCTTAAGGGCGTTGCTGATAGTCAGGTACATTGTTCAAAATTGGCAAAAATGACACGAATGGTCCCTAAACTTTGACCCAATGTGTAATGTAGTCTCTAAACTTTTAATTTGGCCAATATGGTCCCTAAACTTTAGCCCAATGTGCAATGTGATCCCTAAACTTTTAAGTTGACTAATATAGTTCTTGAATTTTTTGAACATGTTCAACTTAGTCCCTTTAAAAGTTGGTCAAATTAAAAGTTCAAGGACCACATTGCACATTGGGCTAAAGTTCATAGATTATATTGGCCAAATTAAAAGTTGAAGAACTACATTGCACATTGGGTCAAAGTTTAGGGACCATTCGTGTCATTTTGCCAATTTTGAACAATGTACCTGACTATCAGCAACGCCCTTAAGAAGTTCTGAAAGTAAAGACTCAATGCCTTCTTCATCTATCACTAAAATCACAGTTTCCGCAGCCTCCTTTGCCACTGTTTGAACTTCCTGAAAATTGGTCATGAAACTAAGTTTTCCCGGCACATAAATAAAGTGCAACAAGAAAAGGAATAGGTATGTCAGGGCTGAGAACATTCAGCAGATACTATAATGAATTTACCATGTCATCACCACCCATGGCAGAAAGTAATGCTGGAAGCACAGTGCCCAGATGAAAGTTCAAACCAGGTCCAGCAACTTCTGCTAGTGCTCCCAGGGCATGTGCATTGAAGGCACTACACAAGTAAAGCTTGATTGAAGAAGCAATATGTGATACGATGATGAAAAAATCAATCAATCAGGAAGTAGGCACATACGATAGGGGGAGTTGAACCAGCTTGGGCAGTATATGAGGCAAAACGGCTGCAGTTCTTACGCTGGATTTACATACAGGCAAAATTAGTGCACCCAAAGTGAGAGAGAAAGCAAACGAAGGTACCCAGATAACCCTGTAGTTTACCTTAAGATTTGTTTGAGGCCATCCAAAGCAGTATCAGAGGACTGATCATCTTCCAATGCACGCAGAAGTGTTGGGACAATTTCATCAATTGCTTGCATTCCAGCACTCTGCAACATCAGTTTTCAAATTAATATTTCTGTAAGTTCCTACTTCACAATATGCTTCAACGAAAAGGGAAGAAAATAACCTTGTAAAGGGTGCTAAATGCCAGGCCTGCTGCTTCTCGAACCTCAGGCATGCTATTGAAATGAGAGCAAATTGAAGTTTCCAATAGCAGTGTATAAGCCAAATAAAGGGAGAGAAACGAGGAGAGAAAAACTAACCTATCACAAAGTGCAGTTCGAATGGTAGGAATAAGCTCGTCCATGAAAGCCAATAACTGACTCTTACCAGCACTGGCCATCACCTCACTCAGACCGATACATACACCCTATAAGATCAGTATGGCATTACAAAATCTGAGTGTGTTCAGTATGTGGCACTATGAAAAACTATCCATTCTTTATTTCTTTTTCTTTTCTATTTCTTTATTCTATACACTCAATATATATTTATCTATCTCATATATTTGGGAAATATTCAATTACTAATCTATTTAATGTCCCTGTTTCCACATAAAATAGCATAACTAGAATACAATAATAGTTGATTTAGAAAGGGATTTTTCTTAATTGGTAATTCCTAATCCTAATAAACATATTACTGATCAGAATCAGGGGGTTTCATCTTAATTGGGCAAATTGTATATCAAATTTTAATACTCCCTCCCTTCTCTACAAAACGACCTAAAGAAAGTAAAGAATGTCCTTAGATGAAGTCTCACTTGAAAACTAATAAACTGAATGGGAAAAATAAGAGCAAAATATCTTACTTGTCTTCTCCCAGCATTAGGGTCTTTCAGCCCCTTTGCTAGTATAGGAATAATCATAGGAAGAACTCTATCACCAAGCTTCCTAACAAGCTCACCTAGTGACCTTCCAGCAACCTGCAGGCAACATCATTATAATTGGCCATATAACATCTTCAGGAAAATTCCAGCTTTAGAATGCAAGTGGAAACCTGACGCCTTTCGGAAGATGATGATGCAAGAGAACTGATCAGAGTTTTCATCAAAACTGGCATTATTTCCTTCAGAGTCTTCGGAGTATTTGCAACTATAGTCTTCCAAACGTGTAAAGCAGCCTGATGAAACAGGAATATGATGCTCAATTATACAATAAATACGATACCGAGAACTGTATTTCAGCCAGATAACATGCTCACTGATATGTTGTGGTTTCATTACCTGACGTACGGATATGCTCACATCAGTTCGAACCATATAGAGGGCTGCAAGAACTTCATTGCGCCTGTCCTTCCCAAGAACCTCAATTATAGCACGTCCATGCGCTTCAGTACTAGAACCTTCATCGTCACTACCACCTTCAAGCAAAGCTTTTCCAGAAGTTCCAGCAACCTAAATAGCCAAAAGATTAGACATATAGCATTTGGCTCTCTGAACGATACAAGACTTGTCAAACTTACTTTAAACAACAGATCACCCAATAATTCGACAGAACTTTGGCGGATACGCCAACTGTCATTGAAGATGCCATCCTCCACAGCTGGAAGGAGCAGAGGTAAAGACCTAATATGGGACATAGAAATTGGTTGTTCAGGTTCAGAAGTCATGACAGGTTGCAAAGATTATTTTAATAGATCATTCAGAAAATAGTTAGTTTTGTACACGAACTGGAATTTTTACATTTGCCCATTACATCAATACATCATACGCATGCTGCGTATGCATCTACTAATGACTCAGTTAACTATGACAATGGCAGAGAAAACACCACCCAACCATGCAAGTTCAATCACATAATATATGAAACTCCCAACTACAGAAAGATAATTATTCCACAAAGCCAAAATTTACTAACTTTTGCTATTCACCTACAACGATTCCCCATTTGTAAGGTTCAAATGTAAAATCAGTTATGCATGCACAGATGCACCGTATATCAGATGACTCCAGACATGTATTTGAATCACCAATCTTCACTATATCAATGCATAATGTGAGATTTCATGTGTTCAAGCATATGATCAGTCTTAAAAGCATCAAGACACAAGATTGCATACGTAGTTGCATAGTGTTCCACTAAAACATGCCCAGCACCCAGTGCTGCATCTCGTACTGATTCATTCTCATCTGCTAGACCTGTAAGAGTATGGAACAATATCATTTCAGAGCTATGCTACACAAGTATTTTTGGCATGAGATGTCTATTTGTAGAAGAGAAAGGACAAGTACCATCTAATATTGCAGGCAACACTTGCGGCAGATAGTTCTGAAATTGGACGCCCAAAGACCGAGGGAAGTACTGCAAATGATATTCATAGGAAACACATCAACAAAATGAATATAATAATGATTGATATGGAACATGCACACCTGTTTCCCAATTTCCACAATAGTACATGTGATGGACATTATGTAATAGTGGCAGATAGACAAAATCAGCAAAAAGCGGAAAAGATAAAAAAAACTTATCGGTGAGTAACTTGATCAAGAACTTCAGGAGTCGCCAAAAAATATGTTGTTCATTTTTTTTACCTTGAATAGTGTCAAATAACCATCCCGGACAGAAGCCTTCTGGTGAGAACAGTTACGGATTATGTCAGGAAGTAAGTTCTCAAAATATACCATACCAAGAGCAGCCAAAACCTGGATGTACCACAAACCACATGTGAGCTATAAAACTACACAGCTCTGAGATATTATAGATCTATACTCGCAATGAAACAGTATGATGCTTCAGTTGACAAATGATGATAAAACAGGAAAAATGGGGGTCTATATCCTGACAAGTCCAGGAAAGAGAGTTGCCAAATTGTCAAGAATTTATTTTACCAAAATCATTGAGTTTCAAATTGAAGCTGACAAGAATCAAGCTCTAAAGTACTTCATAGAGAGCAAGAAGGCATATGCATACATCACACGAGAACACTTGTCATGGATTACTAGTAGTAGTAGTAAAACAATGAAGCGTAAATGTCAGCTCAGTGGCACAATGGTTCCCATACAATGGACATGAACAAAACCATTTGAAAAAACAAATTAAACTTTCACACAGATAAAAACACGTCGTCTTGGGAACAGAGTTTTGAGTTTTCAACAGAAAAGGTTGGGGTAAAAATGATTGTCTTGCTGAGATTGTAACTACTACAAACCAAGCATCCTACAAGTTTGACGCAGCATGAAATATCTAGCAGCACAATAATTAAATTCAAACATGTTTTCAAAATATCTAAGTTGCATAAATTGACGTAAGACACCACCTTCTTCTATAAGTAATCGTAAAGCTCGATTAATGAGTTGCAACAACCCTACAATTCCAATAGTTGCAAAAAAACAGAACCAGGACAAAGATCATATGCTTAAAAATGGCTGACGTAAATAGAAGATACTTGAGAATAATCTGGACACTAGATCCCAGAATGAAAAGTCAAGCAAACAGAGAGAGAGAGAAAGAGTCAAATTTTTGAAAGAACAAAAAAAAACCTCAGTTAATCCTTGAGCAGCTCCAGAACGCTCAACATTGCTACCATCAGATTTAAGAGTATCAAGAAGCCACGGAACAAGATCAGGGAAATTCTCTTCTCCCATTCCTCTGATGAGAGATCCAAGGGCCCTTGCTGCAACAGACCGCACTTCGGGAATTGGATCCACAAGAACCTAAATTTTAATGATGCCATATGCATCAGGGACTTCCAGATCTCAAACTCAAGAATAAGAGCAACCATGAAGATACCTTTTTCACTTCAGGAAGAAGTAAGCCTATATAAGGGATCATATCCTTTGGTTCAGTAACTAATGAACACATATTGCCAACGATTTGTGCAGCTTTCTTCTTCGTGTCAGCGCTCCTTTCTCTTAAACCTCTATGTACTATTGGCACCAACAGAGCAAGTGATGGGGCATCAATTGAATTTATGAAAGTTGTCTGCATCAATTCATCAGCATTTATGAGTAAGTAATCAACAAAACCTACAATACCTCAAGTATAGAAATAATGCCACAAGACTTACTTGGAGAAGAATATCAAGGGAGTATTTGGTATGGTCATTTGGGTCTGTAAGCCCCATCAGAAGAGTAGGCACAAGTGAAGATATTTCCGGATTTTTTATCACGCTACCCACCTGAAAGAGAAGAAAGATTAGCCATATTAATAGGCATCTTGTAAGCTGCAACTACAAAGGTAGCGCTGGTTATAACCTCCTGAAGAGCCATTTGCCCTGCGGACTGGACTTTGGGGTGCGTATCCGTTAATACCTGCAAATGGAAAGACGTGATGAATGCTTTCTACTTTCCAAAGGTAATATCTGTCATTATGGTTTCTAGTACTTACTTCAGTCAGTTTAGGTACAATCTTGGGAAGGCACTGAGAAAGTTGTTGAGGAGCACAGTAAGCCATAGCACCAAGAAGTTGTACGCTACTTTGCTTAGTTCGCCAAGCTTTGTCTTCCAAACCCTGAATAAGCAAAATAAGATGATAAAGTGGCTTGATACATAATAATACCAGCAGCAGCAATCCAATACGAAAAACATTTTTATTTAACAAAAGGGAAACACTTCTTTTATTACATCTTAGACAGTACAGCTAAATGAATTGAAGCCACATGGTCCTCTGGTTTAGGCCACTTTACCAAGGAATTGCCCATCGGACTAGATTACATGTGCATAAAAGAGGAACAAAACGCGGAAATTGAGAACAATTAAGGCTGTGAGAGATATCCTTTTATGCCGACAGAAAGAATATTTTTTATCTATATCTATGTATCATACTACATCGAACTAAAATAGGGCATACATAGGATTCTATCCATATAAAGGAAGTATAAGGCAATTAATCAAGTCTGTGACATAAGTAGCTAAAAATTAAAAAGAAACACCTTTAGAAGAGATGGAAGAACCAGTTTAACCCCCTGAGCAGTGAGTTGAGACATTATTGCACGAGCAGCGCATTCAGCAGCTTCACGAACTGCCACAACTTGATCAGAAAAAGATACCAACAGCAAGGGCAGCATCTGTATTACATACCTATGCCAAAAGCGCAAGAAAACATATGGGACACACGGTTAGATAATGCAAAAAAGAGAAATATGACAAAAACAACACAAAGGATTCAGTTCGTACGGTTCAAATAATTTTCCAAGCTTCTCACAAAGACACTCAAATGCCATGAGCGCTCCTTCACGGCATTTCGCTGAGTTCCTAAAGCATTCAAGAAGATTATGGCAATTAAAATTATAAAAGATTCAGCATATACAACAGATTAAAAATCTTGGTTAACCAGATTTCTACCGATCCACATGGAATCTAACCACATGCACATGCACAATCAGATTAAAGTGGGCGTTTAAGGACAAGGCCCACAAAGAAAATTAAATATTGGAGTGGAGATATGAGATCCATACAGCAAAAAAAAATAAAATAATATAAAATAAAGAACGGTTAGGATTGAACAGTGAAAAACTTGACCCTCATTAGTACCATTATTTACATGCTAATTATGAGTTAACATAAAGACTGGGTCTCATATCTAAAAATAAAGAGGCTTAACAGGACATATAGGAAGTACAAAAAGAATAGACAGGCAAAAACAGGGGAAACAATATAAACAAGACGGCCACAGCAAGCATCTTCTATGTAATGGAGAGATTTTTATTATTGACAAGGGCAGAAGAAAGGCCAGTGAAATCACCTAGTTGTAAATCAGGTCAGTGTAATAAATGATTTCCATTGGAATGTTGCCTCTGAAATCCACTAGAGATTTCTTAATATGCTAGATATTTGTTGTGGCTCAGACAACATATAATATTACACAAAGATAATTAAAGATTGCACCATAGAATGTGCAATTTCTCATTATCTGATGTTTCTCTAGCTGACATATTGGCAAAATAGTGAAGAGATGTGTTCTCTTTGATCAGCAAAGTAAAAAAACGAAGTAGTTTACTTAGAGCTGCTGAGAACCAACCTATCTACAAGAGCTGCTCGCAGTGAAGCTACAATCCCATACTTCTTCAAGCAAGACAACCCAAATCCCTTAACCGCACCAGCAAGTCCAAAAGCTGCCCCACGGCGTTCCCCATATTTATCACTCCTTAGGAGCTGATCCAACAGTTTAGAGAGCAGCACTTGTGCGTCATCCTGTCAATGTTACATGTTTAAACTATAATATAAGAGGACCATGAAAATTAAAACAGAAAAGATTAACTAAAATATCTTTGATCTTCAAACATTTCCTCTGATAATGGGAAAAGAAGGGCAACCCTTGCATTCAAATCATACCTATTAGCCACCAACAAACACACTTACAGACAAATCAGTTTTACAAATAGAGATATATTCTTTAATAATTAAAAATCAGAGAGAGAATCAGTATGCCAAATCCATCAACAACAACACTTAGATGACGATTGATCACATTGCCATTAACTGATACTCAAATCTAAAAAGTGGATACTACCAAGGTTAGATGGAACATTACCCGGTCTACCCTCCCATAACAACTAATCAGTGACTCTTGCAGTATTACACATTCATTATACAGTTCTCTATCAGTTTTGTACTACCTACTATAAACACCATAGGATCAATTCCTCTACCATTCCAAGGGTAGAGGCAGAATCACTGGAAGAATATCAACATCAACATCAACATCACCTTTATATGCTACTTGAAAATCGAACAAAATAACGGTAGATGCAGGGAATACGCCTGTTAGCACAGGAATCATCTCGAAGTACACGACTGGATCACTTGGCTAATAAGTTTTAAGATTTCACTGGAAGCTTTTGTGAAGCATTCACTTAATGACATTCTACCTCCCACTTAAATCCCATTTTAGCAGAAGTGGTCGAATTAATTTATCATCTGCAGAACTTCTGCTCCAGTTTGGTTCACAACGAACATTGATTAGCTAATATGAACACATTTTTCAGGTCTCCATCCTTCACGGAAATTCTTCAGTCAGTTTAGAATTTCAAAGACGACAATGGAAACAATTCTTTTTGCTGAAAATGAAATGAAAAACTTGAAAAACTAACTTCCATGAAATATATGCACAATTTTTTTTGCCAAGTTTAAGTCCAAGACAATATACAACTTAATTTTCCGTCAGGCATCTTAACAATATTTAAAAGCCTTTTTGAAATGTAATAAGAAAAACTGCTTTGTATTTCAATTTCAAATTGAGAGTATAGTGTCACTTGGAAAATCTTTTCAAATATCCTACACAGTCTTCAAAGCATGCTTGTCATCCAAAGATGTTAGAATAATTAAGTTGCTTTTCACCTGTTTGTTTCAGTCAGAATTGTCTATTACTTTGGACCTCAATATAACTGAAGCCTACATCAGGGAAAACGTACTAAAACACTTAGCAAAGAAGAATCATTATTTATTAACAGATGTTGCAAGAGTCACTACTTATTAACAGATGTTGCAGGAAAATAAAAACAGTCATGTAATCAGCGTAGAATGATTTGAAGACCAATAATATAAAGTTCCTTTTTAACGGCCAACAGACCTAAAAAGTTCTTAAGATGATATTAGACATGAGACCCTATTATGTCAACCATGGAGATTTTTCTATTGTTCCCCAGAAAATCATGCCAGGACCCCAACTCTTGCTGCCCTATATATGATAGCTAAAACTGTGTTTCAAAGAAACCGCAAAACCAATAAAGCAAACCCAACCAAACCAATAAGTTTGGTTTATCGGTTTGGTTTGGGAATTTTTGTTATTGGTTTTTTGGTTTGGTTTTAGTTTATAACTTAGGAAACCACCAAAACCAAATTAAACAGATAAGTTTAATAAACATATCTATTTCCTTCTGAGTAATAAATTTTGTAGACTTAACCCAGCCAAATAAGTTCTTCCTATCATGATTGATCTATACTATCATATAAAGATTTCTACTTCTCACGTTTTTCATTACTGACTGATTATTAATCTCAAATAAGATTTAGGAAAGAGCATTCCACGATTTTTTGTGTTCTTACGTTAGTTAAATTATGTTTTTAATGTTACTAACAACTAATTTGTTCTAATTGTGATTATGGTCCTTTTTCTAATAAGTGTGTAGAAATAGGTGCTTCATGTCTTTATTTACATTGCATGTTGAAGTTAGATAGTAGTGTCTATTAAACTTCGTAATTCTAAATTGGCTTTGATGGTTCAGGGTTTGGAACCAAACAAAATCAATAACAAACCGGAGTTATTGACTTGGATTGAGTTGTGACTTTATTGGTTTCATTTGGGTTTGAATTGAGTTTATTCCATATCAACAAGTTTGGTTTCAGATGAAAATACCTCCAAACCAAACCATGAACACCCCAGTGAAAATAAGCAAAAACCAAAGAGCTTCTAACCATAATCCAAGCAGAAAGAGCAACAAAAACTCCAGCCAATTAGACATGATGACATACTTGCTTAGATTGCATTAAAGGAGATAGACAGCTTGCGACTGCACGTTGAACAGCTTCAGATGGTGTATTTAACACATCCAACAATTTCTCCACAACTGTGTGAACTTTGGGATCATCCTGTTCCAAAAAGTACGTGCATATTTAATAACAAAAATTTAAGGCGGTAAAGAGAATGGAAAAGCAGCTAATTTAAACCTTCGCCAGGTGTTTCGCTAAGGCTCCAGTGAAAATAACAACGCCTTCCCGGACCAAATCATACTTCTCTTCGTCAGATGCCTACGTAAGAAAGCAAACAGACATCATCAAGTGTTCAAAAGAACTGGTAGCAGCAACTTTCAGTAGTTCCGTTGGTTGTAAGAGTATTAAATCTGGTACCCAACAAAAATGAATCCAGATATCTTAGAACCGATCAATGGCATTAAATATTTGCATGATCCACCTTTTATTCAAGTAGTTCTCAAATATCGGAAACAGCAACCCAACGTTTTCCCTTCCATGCTTATCGATAACCATAACACCAGCATTAATCATCCTTCCCCGAACATCAGCATTGGGATCAGCCTGCAGCATTGAGAAACATCATAAGATGAAACATATCATTATTCTTATACAACTATGAAGCTCACCAAGGTAGATTACGAAGAACATTTCTCAAAATTTCCAATAATGAAATCTGCTGGTACAACATGTTTTCCAATGATTCTTTGAATATCTCCAACATCTGATACTGGCCAAGTCCATGTCATGCGTCTTAAGTTTATATATAGAGACGTGTCATTCGCTAGGACACATATTGACACGAACATCCTTGATCAAAGCTGGGTAGCATTCCTACAGAAGCTTGAGGAGGTTCTTTGAATATCCAGAATTATTTCCAAACGAAGTATATATACTACTGACTGTTGACCATCTCTAGGCCCCACAGTGAAAACCAAGCTTGTCTAAAATGTGTCCAAGGCACCCAGCATCACGTCCCTAGAAATTTTGTGTAGATTCGTACCTTAAAACAAATGTTATATGGTGTCACCAAGACCTACTTATATAAGATTAGTATTAAATGGAAATCATCTCCACCTACAGCATTTGCTATCTGAAACTACAGTCCCTGGCCCCTAATAACACAGACAAACGGAATAAGCCAAAGCACTATAACTGCATCTTATCGATTTCTCCATTGCTTAACCTGGTTGGAAGCTACAATGCAGTGAATGTGATCATAGCAACTATCACAGTGTTGGGAGAGTCAATACCAAGTGCTAAATATATCTTGAGACATCAGAAAAGCAAAGAACCAACTCAACCAAGAAAACAATATCAATGATCCAAACTCAACTCCATAATTAAATCCAAGAAATTACCAGAGCTCGCGAGATCAGGAAAGTCATAACAACAGGAAGGTCCTTCGTCCTCAACACGTCAGCCACAGAATGGAGTGCTAATGCTATTCCTTGTCGGCTAAGCCAACCAGAATCGACATTTTCATCACTAAAACCAGCTTCACGGATGTACAATGAAAAAAGTGTTGAAAGAGATTCCTGAAAATAAGCCATGGAAAACTGGCACGTCAAGGTCATCTCAAACAAAACTAGCAATAAAGACACCATTCAAAAAGAAAATAATATAGACTGCAAGAAGTACATTTTAGTACAAAGAGGAATAGACTCCATATTCCAAAGGGGAATCTAAACACAGGCTTACCTGTATGGAGTCCGGGTTTTCATCCAAAGCAGCAGCTAATGCCTCTGCTGCGGCTAATCTCACATTGTAATTGACATGACAAAGTGCATTGAAAAGTCCGGAATAGTTGGTCCCAAAATCATGTCCATAGCGATCCCATATATCCTCAGCCACTTCTGCAACTGACTGATGATATATAAAGTTGAGGTCACAGTGTAAATATTTTCTATACAGCAAAAGATTTGAAAGAAAGCCCATCAGATAAACATAAAGATACTGATGAAGCAATTCCCTAAAAGACCCAAATCTATAGAACTACAGAATCCGTGAACAAAGAATACATTCAGAAAGGACAAATCAACAGCCCAAATGGCCAAGAGAAAACAGTGGTCCCAAATCAAGCACGCAGAATCACACTATTAGTTAGAATGGATTGGCCTCTTCTAATGGCTGGTGCCAACCAGAGGAAGGTGGTTCAGACACAAGAATTTGTATTTAACCTTTCACTAGAAGCACGCAAAAAAATAAAAATTAAAAATTACGCCATTAAATCCATGAAATCGGAAACAAATTTTAGCAAAAGCGTGTGTTTGCAAGAAATATGGTTCTTAAACAGATTAATCCTTCCTTTCGATTTTGCTACTATAATGAGGCATTGATTTTTCACACTATTCTTTTGTAAAACATTTGACTGCAGAATTCCTTGAGAAGGACAATGTTTGTTCACAAAACATAACACAACTTGAGAGTTATTTCCATTTCTAGTCTCTACAGCATTTCTCCATTGATTCAGACAATTAATTGGATCACAAGACAATAAAGATGCTTTTGATATGTAAAATCCATCTTCCACGATTCTTTTCTTCTTAGTATTTCAAAAAATAATAGTATTTTCCAGATTCTTAGATTTAGCTAGTGTGACCTGGTCCCAATTACTCAGTAGTAGCTCAAAGGCACAGAAAATTTGCTTTTGCAAGATCAAGGTTAACCAATATCATCAAGAGGATAAGAGAAAGCATGTTAACCTTCTCAGCATCATGTAATGCAATCCAAACCCTCGTCGCAATCTCAACATCCTGAGGAAGAGCACGACTAGCAATGCATGGAATGCATTTTACAGCATTTAAGCAAGCCATCCTTACATGAACATCTTTAGCATAAACTCCATATAATGCCTGCAAAATGCATGAAATATCAGAAAACAAATTAACCCCAGCAATGCATTAGATTGTTGGTGACAAAAAGTAACCTAACTTACTGAAGAAACTTCATCTGGTTGCAGACCAAGACATAGTTCATTTAATGCTGATCCAACTAAAGCTTGATAAGCAGGAACAACGGCCAAGACATTATAAAGAGCCTGAAAGCAGGAAACTAAAATATAGTGAGCTAGAAATTAAGTCAAAGGAAACAGAAGCAACATGGAAAGAAAATGGACTTTCTCTCATGCAGATTAAGTTGCAGAAATACACAACCGATATCATTCGAAGTCGAGGAAGGGGCAACAGAGGATCCAAATGCAAATTGATGATTTGGAGCACATCATCATGAAGGCCAGTCTTCTTGGATGATAGCAGAATCCTTTCCATTATCTGGATACAAATCAGTAACCTGGTATTAAATTGATACAGTACAAATAATGCACACACTAATAAAGATATACGCTATCCTTACCGGAAAAACAAAAGTGAAGGAATCTACAGGAAGAGCGCCTGATTTGCATGATATGGATAAACCATTTATCACACGCTCAAAAAGACCCAATGACGGAGTTTCATTTGCCTCCCCTCCATGAACAGACGGAATCCAATTCAAAAGCATGTCGTTATCCTCTGTTACAATCAGGCGAAGAGCAGCAGCAATATCAATGGCCCAATTGCAGAGAGGTGATGCGATACATCGGGAGAGCTTCACCAGGGTTTCATATGCCACATCACCTACAACTAGTGACCGTAATAATGGATTGACAAACCTAACCTGAATGAAAATGAGAACTGCAGCTAAGTCTCTCATACAGCAATAGCTAAAAGAAGCATGGTCAGAAAACTCTGATAAAACAAGAAAAAGAGCAAGAAAAAACACTAATCAAGCAAAAATAAATGCCATAGAAAACAGCAGGAAATTGCTGATGTCATCCTACATAATTTGTTTACAAGTTTCATACTGGACCTAAGAAACCTTCTACATGTAGTGAAAGTTGGATTTGTTTCAATCAATTGATGATCCATCACTCAATTATCACGCCACAATTTCCAAAAGCTTAAGTTTACTAAATGAAGAAGGGGACGACTTGGAAGATATAATTGGAGGGCATGTCTGGTTGGGTTTCATTTGTATACTTGGCGGAATCTGGCATATCTTAACCAAACCTTTTGCATGGGCTCGTCGAGCACTTGTATGGTCTGGGGAGGGTTACTTGTCTTATAGTTTAGTTGCTTTATCTGTTTTTGGTTTCATTGCTTGTTGCTTTGTCTGGTTCAATAATACCACTTATCCTAGTGAATTTTACGGGCCTACTGGGCAGAAGCTTCTCAAGCTCAGGCATTTACTTTTCTGGTGGATATAAAACCAGTGTGAACTTTGGGATAACTCTAACATGAATGATAGAAGAAAGCACAAGCAGATCGCTGAAATCAGTCCTCATGGATACACAGCTAGATAATCATAGGACACGCACCAGAGAAGGCAGTTGTCCATGAGCAAACACAGGATTGGCAATGGCCATCTCTCCAAGAGCTCGAAGCATCAAAGTTAGGATTTCTTGTATTTCTTTGACCTTCTCACGTATAGATGCCTCTTCCTTTAGCAACAATTCCCGTGCCTCTTCTTTTGCACTTTTCGCTTTATCTGGACTCATCCAAGCCATGTAGGTGATTTGTGTTAAAACAAGTTGTTAATCATGAAACCCAGTTATTCTCACAAAGAGAGCAGAACCTGTTTTCTTTGTCGGCTTGCTAGAATCACGTTTCCCAACAACTGAAACTTCTCTATTAGCTGGCTCTCTCTTGACAATTTGTTTAGTGGAAACATCATCCTAAAACAAATTTAAAGCAAGTCAATATTGATCTGCACACGACTGTAAGAGTCAAACAATCCAGGAATGACTAATGGTCACCATCCCATCTTCATCGTCATACATCCGAAACCGGCCCTTCGCAAGTCTTGTGTTCTTAGAAGCAACTGATTCAGCAACATATACTCCTTGCTCGCTGGAGAGTACTCCATCAGAGTTGGAAAATCTGAAATAATAGATAAAACCCATGCAATTCAGAATAGGACAGATACAAGACAACTAAATGCCAAAAGAAGAAGAATTAAGAGTCAGATACATATCCAAAAACAACAAAACAAAAGTGAGCTATCCAAAAGACTAAATTGGACAGTAACGTCATGTATCTCTCCTAGTGAGCCATCAAGACTCTTCGCGTTGACAAGACTTCCACTAAAAGATATTTTCATGCATCGAATGCCAAGGAAAATTTAGGAGGATTCACAATTCCTCAATATGGCAAGTAATAGAAGTTGACTAAACTAATGCAGAATCCATCTAAGAAAAAAATATTAAAATTGCATATACAATAACTGCAGCAATTTTATTGGTCGAAAAATGCACACAAGCAACAATCACAGTATCTCAGAATGGTTAACTCTTGATGAGATTGCTTCTTCATCCACCCTCTCAAGTTTCTTTTCTATCCATGTAATTTCCCACACTCCGCCTACACACTCAAATGCACCATGGGGCAATCTCTGTCATGATAGCTTAATCAGTTAATAGCATCTCTTCTATAAACATGATAAAGGCAATTAGTATGTCAAGTTCACATTCACAGACCACTTTAATAACTTATCCGTATTGCCAGCAATGGAAGTTGCATGAATAAGGAAGGCAGTACTGAGTATACATATATGATAGAGGTAATCACACTTAAAAACAAAACTATGCCTAACCTCCCCCCATAAATATGAAAGAAAATAAGGAAAAAGAACCCCAAAGACGCCAGCCACTATCAAAAGCTTTTCATGCCTTTTCCAATGCTTGAGGAAACTACAACCCCTAATTCCACAATGCCAGGTAATATCATCAACTTTGCCCCCTACTACCTCAATTACAATGTACAGAACAAATCTCAAAACACATGCTGCCAAGGGCAAAACTTGTTAGGATACATATCTAGTAGCCCAAGTATAAGGTGGAAAAGATGACATCATCCTACAGTGTTAGGATGTACTTGATGTACATATTACACAAACAGATGAACCAGGATTGAGTCATAATCAGGTTGGTGAGCGTAAAGACTGGAAAGAAGCAATCAGCTTGTCAAATAAATACAACATCACAAAAACTAGGATCAAGAAGCAAAGTAGGGGGAAACCAAACCCCACCCCTCCCACATAAGTCATCACCCATAGGCTCGTAGTTTCCAAGACAAGACAAGATTTCGCAAAATGGTCTGTAACAAAATCTAAAGGGCTTATTTAAAGAAGAAACAACTAAGAGGATGCCAAAATTTAAAACGTTTTAATACTATATAGGTTGTTTCATCTTCTTCAATGATGTGGATCATATAGGTAGTTTGTCTTGTTCACAAACTCAGGTTTATCATTCTTGGCACATGATTTGATGCTATAGTTGGCTTGCAAACACATTGGCATTTATGATGAGTTCCCTTACAGGTAAAAGAAGATCCAATGCAATTGCTAATTCAAAATGGCAAATTCAGCGCAGCCTTGCAAACATATGCAAATTAAAAACCAACAGCCAATCACTATTACCCGTATGTCACTTTCTGAGAGCATATCATGGAATGGCGATGAGGGTGACTATTCAATTGCTGGGAAAAGAACAACAGAGATAAGTTTAGCCAGTATAAAGCAGAAAAAGAATTTCATTCAAGATAAGATTAAAAGAGATCATTTTAAAACCTTTTCAAACTCTAAGTAAGTATCACCAGGTGCAATTGACATCAAGGTTGCCAAGGACGATATAGCAGCCTGCTGTTCCAGCTGATTAGCATTCATCAACCCTTGATCCCAATAAACCCTGGAAACAGAGTAAAGCTATTAGAAGGTAGTCAAGAAATGTGGATATAAAAGCTTTATATCCACATTTCTTGACTACCTTCTAATAGCTTTACTCTGTTTCCAGGGTTTATTGGGATCAAGGGGGTTGATGAATGCTAATCAGCTGGAACAGCAGGCTGCTATATCGTCCTTGGCAACCTTGATGTCAATTGCACCTGGTGATACTTACTTAGAGTTTGAAAAGGTTTTAAATGATCTCTTTTAATCTTATCTTGAATGAAATTCTTTTTCTGCTTTATTACTGGCTAAACTTATCTCTGTTGTTCTTTTCCCAGCAATTGAATAGTCCCCCTCATCGCCATTCCCATGATATGCTCTCAGAAAGTGACATACGGGTAATAGTGATTGGCTGTTGGTTTTTAATTTGCATATGTTTGCAAGGCTGCGCTGAATTTGCCATTTTGAATTAGCAATTGTCATTGGATCTTCTTTTACCTGTAAGGGAACTCATCATAAATGCCAATGTGTTTGCAAGCCAACTATAGCATCAAATCATGTGCCAAGAATGATAAACCTGAGTTTGTGAACAAGACAAACTACCTATATGATCCACATCATTGAAGAAGATGAAACAACCTATATAGTATTAAAACGTTTTAAATTTTGGCATCCTCTTAGTTGTTTCTTCTTTAAATAAGCCCTTTAGATTTTGTTACAGACCATTTTGCGAAATCTTGTCTTGTCTTGGAAACTACGAGCCTATGGGTGATGACTTATGTGGGGAGGGGTGGGGTTTGGTTTCCCCCCTACTTTTGCTTCTTGATCCTAGTTTTTGTGATGTTGTATTTATTTGACAAGCTGATTGCTTCTTTCCAGTCTTTACGCTCACCAACCTTGATTATGACTCAATCCTGGTTCATCTGTTTGTGTAATATGTACATCAAGTACATCCTAACACTGTAGGATGATGTCATCTTTTCCACCTTATACTTGGGCTACTAGATATGTATCCTAACAAGTTTTGCCTTGGCAGCATGTGTTTTGAGATTTGTTCTGTACATTGTAATTGAGGTAGTAGGGGGCAAAGTTGATGATATTACCCTGGCATTGTGGGAATTAGGGTTGTAGTTTCCTCAAGCATTGGAAAAGGCATGAAAAGCTTTTGATGTGGCTGGCGTCTTTGGGTTCTTTTTCCTTATTTTCTTTTCATATTTATGGGGGGAGGTTTAGGCATAGTTTTGTTTTTAAGTGTGATTACCTCTATCATATATGTATACTCAGTACTGCCTTCCTTATTCTGCAACTTCCATTGCTGGCAATACGGATAAGTTATTAAAGTGGTCTGTGAATGTGAACTTGACATACTAATTGCCTTTATCATGTTTATAGAAGAGATGCTATTAACTGATTAAGCTATCATGACAGAGATTGCCCCATGGTGCATTTGAGTGTGTAGGCGGAGTGTGGGAAATTACATGGATAGAAAGAAACTTGAGAGGGTGGATGAAGAAGCAATCTCATCAAGAGTTAACCATTCTGAGATACTGTGATTGTTGCTTGTGTGCATTTTTCGACCAATAAAATTGCTGCAGTTATTGTATATGCAATTTTAATATTTTTTTCTTAGATGGATTCTGCATTAGTTTAGTCAACTTCTATTACTTGCCATATTGAGGAATTGTGAATCCTCCTAAATTTTCCTTGGCATTCGATGCATGAAAATATCTTTTAGTGGAAGTCTTGTCAACGCGAAGAGTCTTGATGGCTCACTAGGAGAGATACATGACGTTACTGTCCAATTAGTCTTTTGGATAGCTCACTTTTGTTTTGTTGTTTTTGGATATGTATCTGACTCTTAATTCTTCTTCTTTTGGCATTTAGTTGTCTTGTATCTGTCCTATTCTGAATTGCATGGGTTTTATCTATTATTTCAGATTTTCCAAACTCTGATGGAGTACTCTCCAGCGAGCAAGGAGTATATGTTGCTGAATCAGTTGCTTCTAAGAACACAAGACTTGCGAAGGGCCGGTTTCGGATGTATGACGATGAAGATGGGATGGTGACCATTAGTCATTCCTGGATTGTTTGACTCTTACAGTCGTGTGCAGATCAATATTGACTTGCTTTAAATTTGTTTTAGGATGATGTTTCCACTAAACAAATTGTCAAGAGAGAGCCAGCTAATAGAGAAGTTTCAGTTGTTGGGAAACGTGATTCTAGCAAGCCGACAAAGAAAACAGGTTCTGCTCTCTTTGTGAGAATAACTGGGTTTCATGATTAACAACTTGTTTTAACACAAATCACCTACATGGCTTGGATGAGTCCAGATAAAGCGAAAAGTGCAAAAGAAGAGGCACGGGAATTGTTGCTAAAGGAAGAGGCATCTATACGTGAGAAGGTCAAAGAAATACAAGAAATCCTAACTTTGATGCTTCGAGCTCTTGGAGAGATGGCCATTGCCAATCCTGTGTTTGCTCATGGACAACTGCCTTCTCTGGTGCGTGTCCTATGATTATCTAGCTGTGTATCCATGAGGACTGATTTCAGCGATCTGCTTGTGCTTTCTTCTATCATTCATGTTAGAGTTATCCAAAGTTCACACTGGTTTTATATCCACCAGAAAAGTAAATGCCTGAGCTTGAGAAGCTTCTGCCCAGTAGGCCCGTAAAATTCACTAGGATAAGTGGTATTATTGAACCAGACAAAGCAACAAGCAATGAAACCAAAAACAGATAAAGCAACTAAACTATAAGACAAGTAACCCTCCCCAGACCATACAAGTGCTCGACGAGCCCATGCAAAAGGTTTGGTTAAGATATGCCAGATTCCGCCAAGTATACAAATGAAACCCAACCAGACATGCCCTCCAATTATATCTTCCAAGTCGTCCCCTTCTTCATTTAGTAAACTTAAGCTTTTGGAAATTGTGGCGTGATAATTGAGTGATGGATCATCAATTGATTGAAACAAATCCAACTTTCACTACATGTAGAAGGTTTCTTAGGTCCAGTATGAAACTTGTAAACAAATTATGTAGGATGACATCAGCAATTTCCTGCTGTTTTCTATGGCATTTATTTTTGCTTGATTAGTGTTTTTTCTTGCTCTTTTTCTTGTTTTATCAGAGTTTCTGACCATGCTTCTTTTAGCTATTGCTGTATGAGAGACTTAGCTGCAGTTCTCATTTTCATTCAGGTTAGGTTTGTCAATCCATTATTACGGTCACTAGTTGTAGGTGATGTGGCATATGAAACCCTGGTGAAGCTCTCCCGATGTATCGCATCACCTCTCTGCAATTGGGCCATTGATATTGCTGCTGCTCTTCGCCTGATTGTAACAGAGGATAACGACATGCTTTTGAATTGGATTCCGTCTGTTCATGGAGGGGAGGCAAATGAAACTCCGTCATTGGGTCTTTTTGAGCGTGTGATAAATGGTTTATCCATATCATGCAAATCAGGCGCTCTTCCTGTAGATTCCTTCACTTTGTTTTTCCGGTAAGGATAGCGTATATCTTTATTAGTGTGTGCATTATTTGTACTGTATCAATTTAATACCAGGTTACTGATTTGTATCCAGATAATGGAAAGGATTCTGCTATCATCCAAGAAGACTGGCCTTCATGATGATGTGCTCCAAATCATCAATTTGCATTTGGATCCTCTGTTGCCCCTTCCTCGACTTCGAATGATATCGGTTGTGTATTTCTGCAACTTAATCTGCATGAGAGAAAGTCCATTTTCTTTCCATGTTGCTTCTGTTCCTTTGACTTAATTTCTAGCTCACTATATTTTAGTTTCCTGCTTTCAGGCTCTTTATAATGTCTTGGCCGTTGTTCCTGCTTATCAAGCTTTAGTTGGATCAGCATTAAATGAACTATGTCTTGGTCTGCAACCAGATGAAGTTTCTTCAGTAAGTTAGGTTACTTTTTGTCACCAACAATCTAATGCATTGCTGGGGTTAATTTGTTTTCTGATATTTCATGCATTTTGCAGGCATTATATGGAGTTTATGCTAAAGATGTTCATGTAAGGATGGCTTGCTTAAATGCTGTAAAATGCATTCCATGCATTGCTAGTCGTGCTCTTCCTCAGGATGTTGAGATTGCGACGAGGGTTTGGATTGCATTACATGATGCTGAGAAGGTTAACATGCTTTCTCTTATCCTCTTGATGATATTGGTTAACCTTGATCTTGCAAAAGCAAATTTTCTGTGCCTTTGAGCTACTACTGAGTAATTGGGACCAGGTCACACTAGCTAAATCTAAGAATCTGGAAAATACTATTATTTTTTGAAATACTAAGAAGAAAAGAATCGTGGAAGATGGATTTTACATATCAAAAGCATCTTTATTGTCTTGTGATCCAATTAATTGTCTGAATCAATGGAGAAATGCTGTAGAGACTAGAAATGGAAATAACTCTCAAGTTGTGTTATGTTTTGTGAACAAACATTGTCCTTCTCAAGGAATTCTGCAGTCAAATGTTTTACAAAAGAATAGTGTGAAAAATCAATGCCTCATTATAGTAGCAAAATCGAAAGGAAGGATTAATCTGTTTAAGAACCATATTTCTTGCAAACACACGCTTTTGCTAAAATTTGTTTCCGATTTCATGGATTTAATGGCGTAATTTTTAATTTTATTTTTTTGCGTGCTTCTAGTGAAAGGTTAAATACAAATTCTTGTGTCTGAACCACCTTCCTCTGGTTGGCACCAGCCATTAGAAGAGGCCAATCCATTCTAACTAATAGTGTGATTCTGCGTGCTTGATTTGGGACCACTGTTTTCTCTTGGCCATTTGGGCTGTTGATTTGTCCTTTCTGAATGTATTCTTTGTTCACGGATTCTGTAGTTCTATAGATTTGGGTCTTTAGGGAATTGCTTCATCAGTATCTTTATGTTTATCTGATGGGCTTTCTTTCAAATCTTTTGCTGTATAGAAAATATTTACACTGTGACCTCAACTTTATATATCATCAGTCAGTTGCAGAAGTGGCTGAGGATATATGGGATCGCTATGGACATGATTTTGGGACCAACTATTCCGGACTTTTCAATGCACTTTGTCATGTCAATTACAATGTGAGATTAGCCGCAGCAGAGGCATTAGCTGCTGCTTTGGATGAAAACCCGGACTCCATACAGGTAAGCCTGTGTTTAGATTCCCTTTGGAATATGGAGTCTATTCCTCTTTGTACTAAAATGTACTTCTTGCAGTCTATATTATTTTCTTTTTGAATGGTGTCTTTATTGCTAGTTTTGTTTGAGATGACCTTGACGTGCCAGTTTTCCATGGCTTATTTTCAGGAATCTCTTTCAACACTTTTTTCATTGTACATCCGTGAAGCTGGTTTTAGTGATGAAAATGTCGATTCTGGTTGGCTTAGCCGACAAGGAATAGCATTAGCACTCCATTCTGTGGCTGACGTGTTGAGGACGAAGGACCTTCCTGTTGTTATGACTTTCCTGATCTCGCGAGCTCTGGTAATTTCTTGGATTTAATTATGGAGTTGAGTTTGGATCATTGATATTGTTTTCTTGGTTGAGTTGGTTCTTTGCTTTTCTGATGTCTCAAGATATATTTAGCACTTGGTATTGACTCTCCCAACACTGTGATAGTTGCTATGATCACATTCACTGCATTGTAGCTTCCAACCAGGTTAAGCAATGGAGAAATCGATAAGATGCAGTTATAGTGCTTTGGCTTATTCCGTTTGTCTGTGTTATTAGGGCCAGGGACTGTAGTTTCAGATAGCAAATGCTGTAGGTGGAGATGATTTCCATTTAATACTAATCTTATATAAGTAGGTCTTGGTGACACCATATAACATTTGTTTTAAGGTACGAATCTACACAAAATTTCTAGGGACGTGATGCTGGGTGCCTTGGACACATTTTAGACAAGCTTGGTTTTCACTGTGGGGCCTAGAGATGGTCAACAGTCAGTAGTATATATACTTCGTTTGGAAATAATTCTGGATATTCAAAGAACCTCCTCAAGCTTCTGTAGGAATGCTACCCAGCTTTGATCAAGGATGTTCGTGT
>JAGVVM010005040.1:0-16667 GCA_019149425.1 Psidium friedrichsthalianum
ACCAAAGCCAGGACGGCGACCAGATATATTCCCACAGTTCAGCCCCATGAAAACACCGTTACCACCTCCGTTGCCGCAGATCCCCCTGAAGAAGATGAGGAGGAGGAAGAGAAGAAAGAGGAAGAAGAGAAGACCCTGAAAGGGAGGAAACAGAGAAACCAGAAGGTCAATGAGGAGTGTAAGGTGGCTCATGCGCATCTTTTGGAACGACTTTGGAGGCTTCGAGTTTGCCATTAGTCATTGCTGATCTGCTGATTTTGTAGCGGATGTTGGAATGGTAGGTAGGGTGGGCGAGAGCTGGAGCTTTCTTTTTCGCCAAAAGCATAAATCTTTTGGTCGAGTGTGCGAAATCATTGCCCAGTGTTGCGACTCAGATATGCGATCTTATGAGAGTAAACTTCATATGGTTTTACTTATTCATACTTTGGAGTTTTTGTGTAACCGGGAATAATCCGGCTGAGGATTTTGGGTGTGAGTGCACCATTTTCCATCGCGTCTTTGTTAACCCAAGAAAACCTCCGAGAGAGAGGAAGAGGGAGAGAGGGAACTGCCCCAGGAGTTGGTGTTCACTTGGTATATAAATTGACAATGAAGAAAGAGTGTCTTATTTGTCTGCCGCGCAAAATGAATCTTCATATTCGGTAGGCCACCTATGAAGAAAGAGTTTCTTATTTGTCTGCTGCGCAAAAATGAATCTTCATATTTGATAGGACACCTTAAGTGTATCGTAAAACCAAATCCGTGCGCCTCAAAGAACTTCGTTACTTACACATCTTGATTCTGTTGAAAGTAGAGATTCCTGCAGCCTATTATGAGCTGATGACAATTTGTTCGAGGAAGAAAGTTCATTGTCCCATCCAATTTCACATTGAAAGGGAAAGTGATACACAAAATGTGCCCTCTTCTTCCTATCAACAGCCAGAAGAAAGTCATCATAAAATTCTTGAGCCCACGAGAGCTGGTACCTCTATCATTGAAAAATGACGAATGATTTGCCGCATAATCCAAGTTTCTCATGGATACTTCCAAGGAATGGCAAGTGTTTGTGGATTTGGCGCTTGTAACTGGTAATTTAGCTTAAAAAGGCGCAAGGGAATAAAAAAAAATCCTAAATTGGGGTATTAGCATCCAATTTCCTGGACCGACTAATAATCTGCGCACCAAGACTAAGACACGGGGGCATAACGGACTCCCCTAGGAAATGTGTTGCTTTTCGTTTGCCAAGCCTGGAGCAATTATCGGAGATTAGCATTTCAATTGGGACAGCAGCCACAAAAAGGATGAAGACATTTAATTGCGCTACTAAGCACGTCAATTAAAAACAACGAGAGGAATGTTGTTCGTTTCAAGAATCAGCAGTTGCCAGCTAAAGCACGATCAGAAATCAACACCACGAGATAATTAAAGGACAAACAGTGGAAATGGCAGAGCTTCAAGTGATTTGATTAGTCTCCACTAAAACACAAGCACAAAGACAGGTAGAACAACGCGGGACGGTCAAAACTTGACCTCAACGAGTTTCCATATAGATGTAATCACGGTGCCAAATCTAATGGTCTGTATTCCAATCATTGTTGGAGACAACCGTCACTTCTTGCCACTCTTCTTGAGTCCAGATCCTCCAAGGGCTCCCTTCTGCGCCTTAGCTTTAAGCTCCTTCAACGCCTACATTAGCGCCAAATCGCCACAAGTTAAATTTGCGTCATAGCGATAGTACCAACGCCTACATTAGAGTCAATATCAGCTTTCCATCTTAATTAACCAGGATCATATCTTACCTTTTCTTCGTCCTTCTTCTTTTGAAGATAGGCCAAATCATTCTGCACACAAACAACTTTGTCTCATTTTATATGGCATGTCAAACAAGCAACAACCGGATAAAATGGGCAATAGGATACCAATGGTCATAAGGTGAATACCGAACTCACAAACATTTCATTTACAGGCAACCGAGAAGTAGAACATAACAAACATTCTAGCTCGTGGGACAGAATCAGGCTCATCCTAAAGCGCAAGCTGAACAGAAATGCTCATGCTCGGAGCTCACCAAAATCTGTCTTATATCAGACTACTCAGAGATTCTGCGATTTGAAATTCAAAATACTAACACTTCCAAGCAAAAAGTACATACCAGACCAGCAAAAACTAAAATCTTATTTCTACAGTAAAATTGAAAATAGACTCATACGGGGTGAGGGTAATCCAGCTAACGCATCATCCTATGATTGGAGGAGGAAAACCATCGCTTAATAAGCATGTATATTATGTTTTTCACGATCACCAAGCACATCCACAGTGCTTCTTCCTGCTTGATTAAGCTAATTGAGATTACAGTTTCGCCCAAACACCCAACACATCCATGTTCTCTTCCAATCATATCTAAAGCTCCAGATCATAACTATCGCCGCAAAAAACAACTACCGATCAAAAACTAGCGATCCCAAACCAACATGATTGGATCTCGGAATTCAAATCGACACAAAGCATGAGCAAAACCATCATCCCTCACCGGAAAACCATAAGAGCAAACTTGCACAAGAACAACTCATACCTCGTCGTACTCCTTCTTGTCTGCCTTTGGCTGCTTCAAAGGCTTCGCCTTGCCACCTAACAACGGAACGACATCAGTCATTTCGTTTGATTCCGATTGACCCCAATTGGATTATGGACGATAGGGACGGAGACATACCTTGCTTGGAAGACATGGTCGTGAACGTAGGGTTCGATGTCCGATTCAGAGGGGCACGACGAATCGAAGGAGCACCCGGAAATCTACCACGCCCCAACACAATTATTGCACGACTCTCCGGGCCGAGACGCGAGGCGTATATAAAGGAGAAACGCTTCCGCACGCGGGAAGCGTGCCATCCGTCCTGGCCATCGATTTATTGGGCCTCAATTTTTTGGGCCCATATAACATAGGCCTCCCACGGTCTAGGCCCAATGATGGACGGGGGGCGCTGCGCGGGCCGCATCGAGCCTCGAGGCATGCTTGGCCCACACGTGATTAAGGAGATTTTGTTTGCGTTTCGAAGAGCGGTTTGGGCCCGACTGATGCTCGCCGGAGGGTCGCCGGCCGGAGAATCAACATGCTTGACGCCGTGCCATTTGCGCTGCACTCGTGGCAAGCCCAACAGTGGCCTCTAAACACGGCGACTGGTGCTTACGTAGGACGGTTTCTACCCTCGTTTGATTCGTGTCACGTGCATGTTCAATTTTTTTCTCCTCGCATTTTGCACCACACCTTCTGCCACCTAACCTCGTCGTGCTCGCTAATGTCTTCCCTTTGTTGCAATATTATACTTTCGGTTTCTAAAAAATATGTACACCTGAAATTACTTATAAGCACTTAGAATGGTGGGGCTAATTTTCTAAAAGAAAAAAATCTCGATTTTTGGTTAGTTCAAATATGCCCAAATTTTTTGTCTTAACAAACCAAACTCATACTCTAATCCCAAATCTGCCGCCGTCCATAAATTGCTGTGATTTCTTTAATATTATGAAAATGATGACGTTGCAACTGTTCATTATAAAACAATAGTGCTACATGCGATTCCCATGCATGATTCGATGGATGAAACCCCATAACGAAAGCGTGCATGCATGCCAAAGAGGGAAAATGACCATCGATTCCACCCGAGGTTACCAACATTCGAGCTCCGCGAGCATTCAAATTGAAAGCAATCCCAACAAAAATGGAGGTCAAAATTGGAAATAAAATTGATGATATATCCTAAACATACTGTGATGATGCTTGTACAGTTTCTGTCCTGGATACGACTAATGCCTATGACGCAGTCTCACCGTCGTCTGCGATTCTCTGGTGCTGAAGCTGATCAGCCGATCCACCACATTAAAGTTTCTAACCCGGTTAAACCACGAGGGGACGGATCGAGGAAAATTCTGCAGTAAGGACCAAGAACACAAGTCATTTTTCCTCTGGACTTTGATACTAACCCAACAAAAGAAATGCTGGGCAACAAAATAAATAAGGAAAAATTATTGTAGGGTCAACTTTTTAAAATTTATTGGATTAATAGTATACTGTTATTTTCACGGTCTCTAAAAATTGCGCTACAAACAGAGTCCAGGTTTTATCATTTTCAGGAACCGGAGCAGGGGAGATGTTAGTTGATAAAAATCGAAAGTGCCCATTTTTTCCACAATAATACGTGATCCGAAGTAGGGAAGACAGAAAAGGGCAGAAAAATCATGGAAATGAGGACAACAGGAAGGATGGAGTTAATTGGAAGTACCAGAAGCAGCGGAGGAGATTAACGAGGAAATGGAAGAGGTAGTTGTCTCGGTCGAGGAGGTCGCGCCGGACCAGGCGCTCCAGGTTGAGGTGGCGAGGGAGGAGGTCGCTGTAGTACAGCAGCGTGGTCACGGTGGTCGCCGGCTGCGCCACCAGCGACGTCACCAGCCTTAGCAGCGACCGCATCAACAACGGCACCAGCGACTGAAAAAAAATGAATCAAGAGGAATTAAGCAAACCGACCAGCCAGCCGCCCACGGGTTCGGCTTCTGTAGATTGGGGCGAAGATAACAGAGGAAGGAGAGAATGTTACCATGACTGCTGCGGCGAGGAAGAAGAGGGGAGGAGGGACGAGGGACGAGGGATCATTTCTGAGGCGGTCTGCGAACTTGGTGACAGAGGGAGGAGGAGAAGAAGAGGAGGAGTGCAAGTTTGAAGAAGGGACGCAGGTAACTGTCGATCCTCACCTGATTTTCAAACCTACCCTTCCTCCTCCTCCTCCTCCTCCTCCAGGTTCCATGGACGGTTGAGCTAATTTTCTCTAATGGTTAGTCGTATTACTGACTATGTAGGGAATTATTTGCACTTTCGAAAGGTCAATTGACATCTCCCCTGCTTTGGTTCCTGAAAATGATAAAAGCTGGACTCTGTTTGTAGAGCAATTTTTAGATGACCGTGAAAATAACAGTATACTATTAACAATAAATTCTTAAAAAGAAGACCCTACAATAATTTTTAATTATTTATTTTTTGTGGCCCAAAATAGATAATTAGTATCACAGTCACTCAAAGATTATTATATAATCAATTCCCTTAAAGTTTCTTTTTTCACAATTCGTATATTAACATTAAGATGGAGCAAAATAGTGGCGGGCATCATTTCCATGGTCAATGGCACCCACGTGACCATTTTAGGCTTAATTTCCTGAAAAAAAAAATCCCAAATTTTATGTATCCTCTCAATTCTATCTCGGACTGTTCTCTTGTCTCGTAAGACATCATCAACTTTCATTCTGGTTCCAAATCTGCCTACACGTAAGAAAAATCAATACTAATTTACCCAAAATTATCGGCAACATAACCAGTTAAGAATTCATCATCAGAATCTGCGTTGTTTTCATAAGCACTATTGCCTTATAATGAACAGCAGCAACGTCATGATTTTGATAATATTAAAGAAATCAACAGCGATTTATGGACGCGCGGACAGATTTGGGATTAGAGTATGAGTTTGGAATTATGTATAAGACAAAAAAATGTTTGAGGCATAATTTGAACTAGACCAAAAATCGAGATTTTTTTCTTTTAGAAAATTAGCCCCACCATTCTAAGTGCTTATAAGTAATTTCAGGTGTACATATTTTTTAGAAACCGAAAGTATAATATTGCAACAAAGGGAAGACATTAGCGAGCACGACGAGGTTAGGTGGCAGAAGGTGTGGTGCAAAATGCGAGGAGAAAAAAATTGAACATGCACGTGACACGAATCAAACGAGGGTAGAAACCGTCCTACGTAAGCACCAGTCGCCGTGTTTAGAGGCCACTGTTGGGCTTGCCACGAGTGCAGCGCAAATGGCACGGCGTCAAGCATGTTGATTCTCCGGCCGGCGACCCTTCCGGCGAGCATCAGTCGGGCCCCAACCGCTCTTCGAAACGCAAACAAAATCTCCTTAATCACGTGTGGGCCAAGCATGCCTCGAGGCTCGATGCGGCCCGCGCAGCGCCCCCCGTCCATCATTGGGCCTAGACCGTGGGAGGCCTATGTTATATGGGCCCAAAAAATTGAGGCCCAATAAATCGATGGCCAGGACGGATGGCACGCTTCCCGCGTGCGGAAGCGTTTCTCCTTTATATACGCCTCGCGTCTCGGCCCGGAGAGTCGTGCAATAATTGTGTTGGGGCGTGGTAGATTTCCGGGTGCTCCTTCGATTCGTCGTGCCCCTCTGAATCGGACATCGAACCCTACGTTCACGACCATGTCTTCCAAGCAAGGTATGTCTCCGTCCCTATCGTCCATAATCCAATTGGGGTCAATCGGAATCAAACGAAATTGACTGATGTCGTTCCGTTGTTAGGTGGCAAGGCGAAGCCTTTGAAGCAGCCAAAGGCAGACAAGAAGGAGTACGACGAGGTATGAGTTGTTCTTGTGCAAGTTTGCTCTTATGGTTTTCCGGTGAGGGATGATGGTTTTGCTCATGCTTTGTGTCGATTTGAATTCCGAGATCCAATCATGTTGGTTTGGGATCGCTAGTTTTTGATCGGTAGTTGTTTTTTGCGGCGATAGTTATGATCTGGAGCTTTAGATATGATTGGAAGAGAACATGGATGTGTTGGGTGTTTGGGCGAAACTGTAATCTCAATTAGCTTAATCAAGCAGGAAGAAGCACTGTGGATGTGCTTGGTGATCGTGAAAAACATAATATACATGCTTATTAAGCGATGGTTTTCCTCCTCCAATCATAGGATGATGCGTTAGCTGGATTACCCTCACCCCGTATGAGTCTATTTTCAATTTTACTGTAGAAATAAGATTTTTAGTTTTTGCTGGTCTGGTATGTACTTTTTGCTTGGAAGTGTTAGTATTTTGAATTTCAAATCGCAGAATCTCTGAGTAGTCTGATATAAGACAGATTTTGGTGAGCTCCGAGCATGAGCATTTCTGTTCAGCTTGCGCTTTAGGATGAGCCTGATTCTGTCCCACGAGCTAGAATGTTTGTTATGTTCTACTTCTCGGTTGCCTGTAAATGAAATGTTTGTGAGTTCGGTATTCACCTTATGACCATTGGTTATCCTATTGCCCATTTTATCCGGTTGTTGCTTGTTTGACATGCCATATAAAATGAGACAAAGTTGTTTGTGTGCAGAATGATTTGGCCTATCTTCAAAAGAAGAAGGACGAAGAAAAGGTAAGATATGATCCTGGTTAATTAAGATGGAAAGCTGATATTGACTCTAATGTAGGCGTTGGTACTATCGCTATGACGCAAATTTAACTTGTGGCGATTTGGCGCTAATGTAGGCGTTGAAGGAGCTTAAAGCTAAGGCGCAGAAGGGAGCCCTTGGAGGATCTGGACTCAAGAAGAGTGGCAAGAAGTGACGGTTGTCTCCAACAATGATTGGAATACAGACCATTAGATTTGGCACCGTGATTACATCTATATGGAAACTCGTTGAGGTCAAGTTTTGACCGTCCCGCGTTGTTCTACCTGTCTTTGTGCTTGTGTTTTAGTGGAGACTAATCAAATCACTTGAAGCTCTGCCATTTCCACTGTTTGTCCTTTAATTATCTCGTGGTGTTGATTTCTGATCGTGCTTTAGCTGGCAACTGCTGATTCTTGAAACGAACAACATTCCTCTCGTTGTTTTTAATTGACGTGCTTAGTAGCGCAATTAAATGTCTTCATCCTTTTTGTGGCTGCTGTCCCAATTGAAATGCTAATCTCCGATAATTGCTCCAGGCTTGGCAAACGAAAAGCAACACATTTCCTAGGGGAGTCCGTTATGCCCCCGTGTCTTAGTCTTGGTGCGCAGATTATTAGTCGGTCCAGGAAATTGGATGCTAATACCCCAATTTAGGATTTTTTTTATTCCCTTGCGCCTTTTTAAGCTAAATTACCAGTTACAAGCGCCAAATCCACAAACACTTGCCATTCCTTGGAAGTATCCATGAGAAACTTGGATTATGCGGCAAATCATTCGTCATTTTTCAATGATAGAGGTACCAGCTCTCGTGGGCTCAAGAATTTTATGATGACTTTCTTCTGGCTGTTGATAGGAAGAAGAGGGCACATTTTGTGTATCACTTTCCCTTTCAATGTGAAATTGGATGGGACAATGAACTTTCTTCCTCGAACAAATTGTCATCAGCTCATAATAGGCTGCAGGAATCTCTACTTTCAACAGAATCAAGATGTGTAAGTAACGAAGTTCTTTGAGGCGCACGGATTTGGTTTTACGATACACTTAAGGTGTCCTATCAAATATGAAGATTCATTTTTGCGCAGCAGACAAATAAGAAACTCTTTCTTCATAGGTGGCCTACCGAATATTGAAGATTCATTTTGCGCGGCAGACAAATAAGACACTCTTTCTTCATTGTCAATTTATATACCAAGTGAACACCAACTCCTGGGGCAGTTCCCTCTCTCCCTCTTCCTCTCTCTCGGAGGTTTTCTTGGGTTAACAAAGACGCGATGGAAAATGGTGCACTCACACCCAAAATCCTCAGCCGGATTATTCCCGGTTACACAAAAACTCCAAAGTATGAATAAGTAAAACCATATGAAGTTTACTCTCATAAGATCGCATATCTGAGTCGCAACACTGGGCAATGATTTCGCACACTCGACCAAAAGATTTATGCTTTTGGCGAAAAAGAAAGCTCCAGCTCTCGCCCACCCTACCTACCATTCCAACATCCGCTACAAAATCAGCAGATCAGCAATGACTAATGGCAAACTCGAAGCCTCCAAAGTCGTTCCAAAAGATGCGCATGAGCCACCTTACACTCCTCATTGACCTTCTGGTTTCTCTGTTTCCTCCCTTTCAGGGTCTTCTTCTTCTTCCTCTTTCTTCTCTTCCTCCTCCTCATCTTCTTCAGGGGGATCTGCCGGCAACGGAGGTGGTAACGGTGTTTTCATGGGGCTGAACTGTGGGAATATATCTGGTCTCCGTCCTGGCTTTGGTCTCTCCCATTCCTATTGTGACAAAAAAAAAATATTATACATGCAAGAGATGAGCCAAACTTTGGAGTCATGCTATGATTGCAGTCAGAGTTAGCTGTGAACATCATTTGTCAAACAAGGAAAGAATCAAAGAATTACATGTTCAATGATTATGCTCTAGAACATAAGGGTAATGATGTTGGTATCTGTTAGTGTTTGTGCTCTCCTGATTCCCACATCACATTATTTCTGGCTACACTATCTGAGTGGGGGTCTACATATTCACAATCCAACCAAACATTGCGCCCAGTGGTCCATAACCTTGCAAGGCTGACTTAAATATAGAGTCAAATATTCAGACCATGGTTAGAGCTTTAACTTGGGCTACCCATTAAGTTTCGGTGTGTATGCAGCCAACAATCAAAAACAAGTCATTATGCTGGAAGATTTAGCTAAAAATACAGAGAGCTAAAAAGCAAGGAGTGTAAGTAGAGGCCGAATTCAACGAATTACGCCATTAACATGGTAAGCTGAGACTCTTGCAGAGGAATCAAAAATTGCCATACAGAAATATCTCCACATTTTTATTCACTAACCTGATCCAAACTTTCAGAATTACCAAAATCATCAAGCAAGGCCTAAAATATTATGCTCTAGCTCAATCTGCTGCATTTTACCGGTACATTTTCTCAAGAACTTAGACAATGTTAAACAGAAGCCTAGTGGTAAAAGACTGGGCAGATTACAGAGGTCTACCTTTGAATAGATCATGTACTTTTATTCCAAAATCTTTCAAATCAATCGTCCACTCCGTAAATCAAACATTAAATTCTTCCCAAACTCAAGAGAAGTGGTACCCATAAACTCCAAGAATAATTAGTATATGGAGGGCAAAGTCACAGATGAATTCGACATTACGGAATTCATTCAGGTGAATATGTGGTTTTATTCACTTACTCATAGCCAAAATCTATGGATTGACTAGTATGTGGCAGGCAAAGTCCAAGATGAGTTCGACATCACCAAATTCAGTCAGGGGAATTTGTGGTTTTCCTAAAGCGACTCATTCACACTGCATCTAGAGAAAATTAGCCACAAAGCTCATTACCAATGGCAAAACCAAATGCCAACAACTTAGAACTCTCCAGAGCAAGCACCAAAATTACCTAGGTTCACATCAATTCGCACTCAAATCAAGGAACGAAAAACAGAAGGCGGACTCACAATCGGAAAATCGAGAGGAGAGCGGCGAGTCATCTTCTCTTCCTCCGGAGCCATCCTCACAATCTGACTCTGCGACCCCCGGTTACCGCGAACCGAGACCGTCACTCCACCCGGAAACCTCAGGGCGTCCATGGGGAAAGAGCTCCGAACGGCACAACTCCGCCTACAACTAGCCGAGCTGGAAGGTTGAGCTCTTTCCAGCGACGGCGGCGGGGGAGACGGAGCTAGAGAAGGAATCGTCAGACGCGACGCTAGATACAGATTCGGCGACGGCGACGCCATCGGAGCCAGCTCGCGAATCGCAAAATCCCTCCGGTGTCGCTGCGGGATTCGGGTACAGGCGAGGCGAGTCGAGTCGCGAGGCTTTTTCTTTGTCGTGGCTCGGCGCAGCGATTATCCACCACCAACCGCCTCTTCTTAAGCGATGAGCACTCTCTTCTACCACGACCTTCTTCGTTTCTCCATCGGCCCTTTGGGTGGATTTTTGAGAGACGATGAGGAAAACGGGCCGATTTTATTGGGCCTCAAAAGCCCAATCCCAATGAAGCAGGCCCAATATCAAATTTTGGCATTTTGGGTTTTGCAGTCCGACCTCTCCATTCCCTCTTATCCCTTCTGTTCACGTGCTCCAATTGTAATTTGCCTCTTTTTCTATCGCTCCTCAGTTTCCGCATACTGGCATCGAAGTGAAATTATATGTTGGCAAATAAGATTTTTGCACGATGAAAAACGAGAGATTTGGTAATATTTATCATCTCGACAAATTGGAATGTCTACAATACAGCAATGTTCGTTATATACATTCGAGCGCGTCACAATCAATGGCCAGCCGCCACACGAGGTGGGGGGTGGTTTGTTGGCTTAATCCTTACTTTTTGGAGAGGCCGCTAGTTAGGAGTGAGCGTGATTTCAGGTAGAACTTGAAACCTGAAACCTCAAACCTGAAATTTGAATAACCGAACTGGTGAAAACAGATCGGTTTCAGAGTATGGAGGGTAGATTCTAGGTTCTAAAAAGTAGGGAACCTGCTCTGACAAATGGGTTCCAGGTAGGTAGAACTTGAAATATGAAGCAAATTTTTATATTTTTTTTTGTATATATCTTCGCGTCATCCTGCGGTATTCTATAATATCCGATGATGAGTATGTAATCCGGAATCACTTTATTATTGAGACTTTTACTTTGTTAATACTTCATATTTTTGTGTGTTTAAATATGAGTTATGGTAAGTGAATTTTAGCAGCAAGTGGTAATAATTAAATGTGATTATTCACTGTAATCATTCAACCAAAAATACATGTGAAATTTAGGTGAAACCTGAAACCGATTCTAGAACATGTGACAGGATAGATTCTAAAGTATGCATAGTAAATTTCAAATGCTAAAAAATGGGAAATTTGTATAAATGGGTAGGTTTTAGGTGAAATATGTACGGAACCTGAAACCACTCACCCTTATCGCTCGTGCAGAATTCACGAGCGAAAGTTTATGGTCCAGTGGATATCATGGTAAGCTTGCGCCGAATTCTCGAAAGTGATACGATCGGACGAAATCCTGTGCGTGGGATATTCTGTGTTCTTTTTTTTTTTTTTCCGTTGAGAAGCATCTAATTATGATTTTATCAACGCGACATGACATAACCCTACGGTTCCTCGAATCTTCACATCCGAAATGGAGTTGGAAATAATAGCGGTGCAAACAGGAGCGACGGAGAATATTCACGGCGGTCCACCCGACGTCATCAGTGGATGATGTATCGGCATCCACAACCCCAAAACGCGAAAGCTCCTTCCTCCGCAACCTGAGGAGATGAGGACTTGATGTGATTCCTCCACACAGCATAAGCATACAAATTCCATAACTTTTTATATAATTTTAGAGGACAAAATCAAAGCACGTTTGTTTTGCAAAAAATTAATTTTTTTATCTGATAAATATGAAGAATTCGAAAAGTATTTTTCTAATAACAATCGATTTATCGCTTATAAAAATGAAAAATAAACAAAAATAATTTTTTTATCGCTCACAAAAAATATTTAGATATGTACTATTGCCAATAATAAAAAATATATATTTTATTTTTTCAATGTTCCTTTTATTTATTTATTTATAAAAATCCGTTCTTGCAATTCCGAGTCAGCCCCACACCGAAAACAACTCGGATTGGTGAAGTGAAAAGCAGGTTTTAACGCTAGGCCTGAAGCACGGCGCAATCCAGATATTCCCATACGCGCCCCGCGTAGATGAGCTCTTTCCATCTCGACCGTCGAGTCGTGTGGGAGTTTAGTGGGACACATATGATCCGATGGTCGGGATAGAGCGCGCTTACACGTACCGGGCACATGCAATTCTGGGTCGCGACCGATCTATCTTGCCCGCCACGTGTAGGGCACCCTTTGATCCACGTGGTTACCTCATTGACTGGTGTGGACGTTGGTCGTTTCCTGTTATAAAAGGGTCCGCTTTGGTTTCGGACCATCTTCACGCTGGCCTTGAGTTTCGTTCTCTTTTCCCTTTGCAATCACCCCCACACCGCTCGCGAACAAGGAAGGAGGGAGAAACAGAGAACAGGAACCACCACACATTCAATACTAGAGAGAGAGAGAGAGAGAGAGAGGAAAGGGGTGCTTTTCCATCGTCAATTGGCTATCTTGATGAAGATTGTGAGAAGAGTTGTTTTACCAGAGTGCTCTTGATGATCTCCGAATCGATCTTCCTTCTCTTTTGGTAGCTTAAGGTTTGAGCTCCGCATTACAAACAGAGAAGTAATTCTAGTTGGTGAAAACAGGAACAAGGTTGCGAGTTTTGGCTTGGAGAAAGGAAAAATAATATAAGTTGGTAAGGTTTTGGCACAAGGGATTCTTCTTGTGTTTTCTTGGGGGCACCTATCTGTGGAGTGTTGCGCTGGAAATAAGCAAAAGATCATGGATTTCTGGCCGGAGTTTCTTGCAAGTAATTGGGGTAGAGAATTGTGGCTGGTGGATTCGGTGGGGCCGCGGTATTTTATCCGGTTACCACTCGATACACTCCGGATTCGGCAGCAGCAGTCGAGGTCTGGCTCTGCCTTCGGCATCCTCGCAGCATCGTTGGCAATGAGGGACCGGGTGGTCTTTATAGAGGCATGGGTGCACCCTGGCTACTGTCACTTTTCAGGTCATCTTTTGTCCGAAATCTCTCTCACTTCTTATCATGTAAACGAATCTGCCATAGTTTCTTGTTTCGGCGAATCAAACTTATTTAAACTTCAGTCCCTTGATTTAACATTCTTGAGATGTATGCAAAGCGTATCCTCAATTCCTTGTGATAACATAGGTGCTGTTTTTCGCCTGATAAAGACTTGCCGTTTTTACTGATATTAAGATGACTGAAACTTGACTTAACCATGAATTCTGCAGAATGCCATGGCTTTTCAAGCCTACGCTATCCTGTCCGGTCTTTTGATGCATCTGGGTCTTCCAAGACCCTCCTTCCTACAGAGGAGTCGCTTTAGAGGCGTCGGCACCGGTGCCCTGCAAAGTCTGATGCTGAACCCCATTGAACTGGTCAAAGATCCGCCTTCAGTGCAGGACAGAACCTATGCTAATTCCCATAAGCTATATGCCCGCCATAATGGACCGATAAGCGTTGCAAAAAGCATATTTCAAAGAGAAGGATTAAGAGGCATGTACCGAGGCTTGACCATCACCGTGCTTCGAGACGCGCCATCCCATGGGGTCTACTTCTGGACGTACGAGTACACGAGAGAGAAGCTCCACCCTGGATGCAGAAAAGATGGTCAAGAGAGCTTTAGGACGATGATTACAGCGGGAGGCCTGCAGGAGTTGCGAGTTGGATCTGTTGCTATCCCTTAGACGTCGTGAAGACGAGGCTGCAAGCTCAATCCACCTCTCGCCGGTGCAATACAGCGGGATAGTCGATTGTGTGTGTAGAAGTGTGAAAGAGGAAGGATACAGCGTGCTGTGGCGAGGTCTAGGAACTGCTGTTGCCAGAGCTTTCGTTTGTGAATGGCGCGATTTTCACTGCTTATGAACTCGCTCTCAGGTGCTTCTTCAGCAACGAGAGCAGCATCAGCATTCAACGAGAGAGTGCAATCTGGGAAAACTAGTGGATGCTTTGCATTGTTGCCCATCAGGAGAGGCTATCTAGCTGCTAGCAAGTGTTACATACATATGCACAAAGGGATGAATCCCACGTGATTGTACAGGATTACTTTCATAGGATTGCTGTAAGATTACTCTCTTAGAGGATGAACTACACTTGGTTATTGCTATAATTCCTTTCCACAATTAAAAAGTATCAAAAGAGCACAAAAGAAGCAAGCCCCCAAACACAGTGACTAGCATTTTCTGGTGCATTTTTATGGCAGCCCAGCAGTAAGAACATACTCATCACCATTTACTTTCAAATCATATGCAACTTTCGAGAATTTTGCAGTTAATTTGCAACCTCCAACGTATTGATACTGTTTCTTCGCCTTGGTAAGCTATTGCCTCACCAATTAGCTAATCAGACTCGAACCCTTCCTTGGGCGGATTCATCATTTTGCTCCTCAACCTAATAATGAGTAGAGGGTAGGGTTTTGATCATGTATCGACATCGACACAGACAATCTCTAGTGGAAGAAAAGGTTCCATTGGAACATTATTTAGTTCATGGTAACCTCGTCGCTTTTTTGTGTGTAGTGAATCCCTCTGTTAAGTAGTCATGTATTACGATAGGAACTCTCACTTCTCCGACAAATACAACCCTTTTGATCATTTCTTCGCATGAACCTATAATAGCATTCAAGTAATACCTTTTTTTATTTCACCTATTTAAGCCTGTGCTTTGCTTCGGCACAAAATAAAAACATATGCTAAAGCTTGAAGAATTCCCAAAGGACCGGCGTATTCGGGACTAATTTGTTGTATTCATGTAGATATTTATCTTTCTAATCATACAATTACGAATACATGGGCCCCTTTCCCATTATGTATAAATTCAAGTATGACACGAGAGTCAAGACACGGGTTTGATGTCATATGCTATGCATAAGCAAAATGGACTATGCATGCTTTAAACAGTTTGGAATGATCACAAAATTGATCATCAATTGATGATTGCATAGTAAGCCTGAACAAGACTCGCCCCTAGCAGCTTATTCCAAGGCTTCCACGTACATCTTCGTCATCAAATTTTTTGGAAACTGTATTGAAATTTAACACTTACGGATTAACGCGGAGGAGAGATCAAGATAAACCAGCCGCACCAATACGGGAGGCCAACATTCAAGGTGAGGGATTTGGGCCAATCCATGTGCAACCCCTAAGCAAATGTGCCCTCTACTGAATGGCTCGGCGCTCCGGCGCAACTTTGATTGGGTATAACTTTTAATCCGATCTCCGATTGACTCGATTTTTACGTTAATGGAAAGCCCGCGACCCATTCTTTGGTCCCTTTTGAATACTTCAGGATGGCACCCTTTCTCAGAAACTCACTGAACTAGAAGAGATACTCCACAAAAGTACTTTCATTTCTCTTCGTGGGAAAGAACAAAAACCTTGACGAAGACAGCTCGGTAGAGCTAGCCTACTTATGATTCCATATTGCCCGACCTCACGAATCAGCCGCGTCGTCAGCTCCGTGAAGTCTCCCCTCGTATTCGTATCCACCACAAGATCCGGCGGAATGGCTATCTTCTCCACGTACGGGAGGAGCTCCTCCTCGTCCGTCTCTCTCAAAGCCTCAATCTCTCCAAATAGTGACTTTACAATCTCCTAAGTCTCCGCAATGTTACCGGATCTCAACGAATCCTCCTGAATCCAGAGCATAGCAGCACTTTCCTTCGCTCGCCTCAATCTCTATACATCGCAGACGATCGGAATCTCAAACTCACGCTTGCCGATGAAACTATCCTCATCGGCGGCACTGAAAAGCTCGATCTCATCGATGAAATCGACTGCTCGTAGCGGTAACATCTTCTCAGCTTCCATGGGTGGCCTACGCGAGCCCTAACCCAATAACGAAAAGAAAAATGATCAAACTTTGATCGGACATTTCTGTCCACGTCCTATTAATTTGATATTTGCACCTAAGGAAAGCCCCCCGATTGCTCCAAATATGCTGGTCAATGTAATAGAAAAAGTGTTAGGCGATGGAAAGCTCGTGACCCAATTGACCAGGTCATAACTTTCCATCCAACATCCAATTAACTTCATTTTTGCACTTAACGAAAGCTCGCGAGCCGATTGTTCCAAAATACGGTTCCATTTAAAGAAACATGTCGGGATTGCGAATTTCCATATCCGAATGATCGGAGGGTCACCATATTTTGTTCAGTTAGAATCCGATTGTTAGAATCCGATTGTCGTGATCGACCTAATTTAGATATTAGAAATCTCTATTTATTAAGGATCACCTTATGGAATTTTCATTTTAGATATAATATCATCTTTTTCCGACCCCCCAAAAAACGTAGTCTTGCCTCCGTCCCTCTGTTCTTCGCTCATCTATTTTGTCTGATGCGTGAGTTGATTGTCCGATAA
>JAGVVM010005041.1:0-13501 GCA_019149425.1 Psidium friedrichsthalianum
TGAATAAAAAGCAACAAAGTTTAACTAAAACATAAATTTTAATGAGTCTGGACTATATTCCCATGTTATTCATCTTAATCTAAAAGAGAGAATAATATCAATTTGCTTTTACTTGGCTTCTTCTTAGTGGTCCTTATGCTCGAGTGTGGGACACTCCGGCACATGGAGCCCCTTGTATGTGATACGACAGTGCAATGAGCCTTGTTCTCTCTTGCCTACTCCTTTGACCAATGGCCAAACGACTCGTCATTCATTTCCTACTCGTATTTTTATTAAATGTTTAGTCAACCCGACATTAGGGGTGAGCGGGCTGAGTGGGGTAGGTCAAACCTAGATCCTAACCTGACCCTATTATAATCGGTGTCCAATTTTTGAACCGAGACTCTACTCTGTTTTTTCTGGACCCTGTTTTTGGAACCAACCCTATTTTTTGGTCCAGTTCTGAGATCTACCCGAGAACCTTTTTTCCTTTTGTTTCTTTTTCTGATTTCATTTTTCCATCGAAATAATATGAATATTAATAAAATAATCCAATGTAAAAGATGATGGCGACAACAAGAGAGAGACCATGATGAGATGCGAAATACGAAACAGAAGAGGTGAGCGTGAGGCAAGGCTACGCGCAAGCAAAGACTTACTTAAAAAAAAAACAATATTGTCTAAAACCGTTTCTAAAACTGGTTCGGGTGGGTCTTCACCTAAAACTGGGAATCGGATCAGTTTTCAATCAGTTCTCAAAAATTGGAACCAGTTCTCGGACCGGTTTGAATAGGAACTGATTCCCGACTCTATTTTTGGGTGATCTAACCCGAGTTTCAGGTAAACTCGATTCGGTTGCACATCCCTACCCGATGCACATACACATGCCTTAACTTGGATTCAGACCGTCGGATCTAAATTAACTTGAGATCGTTAATCAATTAGCAATTGATTGATTAGAAGCGGTTGCAGATGCTTTATAGGCCTTGTCTTTACTCTTATGTTCTCACCCTCTAGTCATTCAAATTTATTAGCTTGATCCTTTCACAAATAGCTAGACTTCTATTGCTAAATAGGACAAAGCATATTGCTTTTCCTTGAAATTGTCGTATTCTTAATGACGTTGGAATGCGAGGTAGAGATGAGCAAACGGTCATTGAAAGTTCTCTTTTGTTTAGTGGACGCTGCCCCACGTGCTGACAAATTCATGCAAAATGAATCTACTTTAAACTGATATAATATTATCAATCTATTCTCTTCAAATTTTCAAATTTTAAGAATCTATTGATGCCTTGTCTCTAGTATAGAGTTATAGCTTGTTAGATTGCACCGAGCGAGCATGATGCGTTACTACTATGTTAATACTGATTTATGAGATACTTTCATGCCGCCCTTCAGTTCGTTTTTGGGTCACTTTTTTAAACATGACTTTATTGGCATGTCATTCACTCTTAAAAATTCAGTAAGCCAATTAAAAATTTGGTACATAGGAATGAAAGATATGCAACGTTTACAAAGGGTGAAGAAATCACCTAAAATAGGAGGCGAACTTCAATTGTAAAACTAGCAGGAGTGAATACTTGTGAAGTATTCCCAAAATAAAATATGATTTATGAAAGGAAAAAGAATAAAAGGGAATGAAGTGTCTGGACTGAAGTTTTTTAGAATGAAGAGGATATTGAAAGGTAAAGTACAAAGAATTTTGAATGTCGAATTCGCAACACATCGAAGCTTCATGGACATGAATTAAGATTTAAAAAAATTGGAATAGAGTGTCAATTCTTCTCTTTCTCTGATTCTGCCATTTATGAGTGGCAATCCGAGATGCTTTTCTGCTGCATATATGGATTCTTTTTTGATCGGATGCTGTATATGTGCGATAGAGGAAATCTCCCATGACAGAGCAATTTTTCATAATCTGTGTTAATCTTGCTGATAGAGTCATCTTTTACAATTTGTGCCAAATCCGTTGATAGAGCCAATTTTCCACAATCTATAGTAATATTGTAGATTCGTACACCTTTTATAAAGTCTTTTCAATTGTTTATTTTCCTGCTCATGTACGTACTATTGATATAATACAAATCTCCACACCAAAGGTGTGTGATCAAATTCAAATTCTTTACATCCTCCGACACCATTACCGCCGCCCCTGTTGCTGGCCCTCCATCCTTGCTGGCCCCCTCCATCCACCCTTTGCTCTCGGCATTATATCCCAAATTAAACAAGAGTAAGATTGAATAAATAGTGATGATAATATAAGATCGAAATATATCTCTCATAGAATCTCGCATGAGTCTCCCTCTGCCATGGATCCCGTGTCTATCTGAATAAAAGCATTAAGTATTTTGGGTATAAAAGGCATAGAGATATTTTTACAGTAAACCCTCAAAGTATAAATCGAAGTCTTTTCAATAAAGTACAGTAGTTTTTAGTTCCTTCCAAACCAAATACGAAATGTTATGACCCACAGATGAGCAAGTGTTTCGGAAGTGTATTTAGGGACTATCTTATGGAATTACTAGCGAAGCAGTTTAATTTGGACGATTCCAAATACGAAATGTTATCTGGGTGGAGAGAACATGCTGCTGAACGATTCCGAATACAGAATGTTCAACGAAGGAGTCTTCCGAAGCGGGGTGTTTATCTCTAGATGCGTGCCCCCTCTAGTCAAGGCTAATCTTCGATGGAGATCTCATGCATTCTAAAACGACCACGAGTACCAAAATGTTTAATGAAGAGAAGATGCTTCCTGCTTTACAAGAAGATGCAGATAAACAAATGAAAATTTTGGATGGAGAGCACATGCTTTCTGAACGATTCCGAATACAAGATGTTCAATTGACGAGTCTTCCTAGGCAGGCGTCTACTGATTTTGTCCAATATGAAAAGTTATTGACTTGGAGCAATGACATGCACATCGTTCAATTACCCAAGTTATACCATCCTTGAGGAAGGACTATTGGATTCATAACTTCGCCCAATAATTTGACATTAGGAAATGTTTCTCTGAAAGTACTGTCGGGAACTGTACAATCTTAACCTAGACCCACATATAATCACCGCGTATTTTGCATAAAGCACTCATTGATTGAGAGATTGTGTAATCATAAATATTGACAGTACAGTCAAACTGTCAGGCTAGCAGCTTCCTTTGAAATTATTGCATGGCACTTCTATTATTTGCCATGCAAAATCTCTAGTAAATGGATGTACCCAAAAATGAAAAGAAGAAGAAGAAGTGAAAGATGCATACATTCATGAAAGAGAAACAAAATAAGCCAACCGAAATATCTGTCCATGAACGTCTTCCAGACGCGAAGCAGGATTCCTTTTCTGTATGAGTTTCAACAGGTAATCTACCAAAGAAATAAGGTATTGTGTTATTGGATCTGTTCTTAAGATTCTCTCGACATAACTGATCGATGGTCTAGATGCATTCTGCATCAAAATTCGTGTTGGCGGCATTAGTCTAAGCTCCTGCTAAAATATACTACCGATTCACATGTCATAAACCAATTCTTGAAATGGTGTAATCGCAATCTTGCAAAGAGAAAAGAATGTGAACCTTCGTTCAATTAGGGAAAATAAGTAAATGTCGCTAGAGATAAAGCAATTGAAAATTTTACCATGGAGAAGATAAAAACTGTACATAAGAATCTAGTCCATTAACTTAGAATACACAATTAGATGGAAAATTATACAGTCGATCCTAAACATATTGTACACATGTTAATTTACTCCTAACCTTTTCAACTTTGTCATTTAATCCTAAAACTCTACGCGAAATCTTAATATTATCATTCTGGCCGATCTAACATATTATCTTTTCCAATGGATCTCGCCCATTGGTCGAGGCAATATCATCGGGATGCGTTCGCACAGGCAAGAAGAAAATGGCTAATGTTTATCTCTAGAAAACACATGCTCCCTCGGTGATTCCGAATCAAAAACGCTTAAAACGACGAGTCTTCCTAGGCGGGTGTCTACTGATTATCCATTGTTAGAAGTGATTTGACTTGGAGCAGTTCCATGCACATCTTCTCTTCTCAACGGAGCCTCGCCAACTTAATCAGAGGAAATTTCCATTAATTGAGTACTCGATTGTTGGTTACAAGTTATAAATATCACATATATATGGAAATTAACGGCTTAAGTACACTACATGTCAAAACTTGTGTATGATGCTCACCAAAAATTTTAAATGATCATTTAAGTACTAATTTTTTTTTTTGAAAAGCGATCACTTCACTGCCGAAACTTTCAAAACGATCACTTTAGTGCCAAATTTTTTTTTTTTTAAATGCTCACTTTGGCGCTAACTCCAGCAATCCACGTTAGCTCAAATCTAATAACAAATAAGCCACGTCGGATTTCCGGCAAGCCAGGTCAGCTCAAATCGGAATAGACACTGAAGTAAGCTTTTTTCAAAAAATTTGACATTTAAGTGATCGTTTTGAAAGTTTTGGCACTAAAGTGAGCGTTGTATACAAAATTTAGCATTTTTAGTGTACTTTAGCCTCAAATTAACTAAAGTTAATTGGTAATGCCCTTATTTTGTGAGACGATCTTGGGTGTACATGAGGTAAGTGCATCCCATCCCAACCCTTATCAAGGGTTTAGATGCATTAGGCAGATACGTGCTCAGATCATTTAAGAATTTTTCCATGTTTGCTTCAACCATGCCTTAAATTGGCGGTTCAATGTAATCATCTATTTGGAAGCACATCCATATACTTTATCTCTTTCTTAGCGATGCTTTATTCTAGTTGGAGAGGACAGTGAAATGTTGGCCAGACGAATCGGGGTAGATATAACCACGTGCGGAGCCATAGCGAGGGATTGTACAGAACCGGCAGTCCTAGGAAAGCAGTTTGATTGCTGAACAATTTGGAAGACACAGGCTGCGAGCTAGATGTGATCATGTACACCATGATCATCGACGGCTTTTGCAAGGATTATCGACAATTTATTGATCCAAACCCCTGCAAAGAAGAAGCAAAAACAACCTTCATTTCCTGGGGAATTGGAAGACCAGACTTTGTGATGCTGCTGATATGAGAGCAAGAAAAATGAACTTGTTGCTAGCTTATACTATTGAATAAATAGATTGGAGTTGGAAATTAGCACTTTGGCATCATATCAAATTTGATGAATTAGTCATCGTACCACAGAGGAGACGGTACTGAAGTCACACAAGGAGGTCCCAGTAGCCGTGGTAGCTGCAATCCTCATCAATCCTTCTGTTATGTTCGAACTTTGAAGCCATTCTCTTCCAATTTTCTGAGATTTTCAGCACACTCTGTTGTCAACTCAGTTGAGGCAAATGGCAGATTGCATTACTAACTAGAAATAAGGAAAATGGCGTGAATAGCCCCTTCTTCATCTTCCGCTTAATTTCCTTCTTCCTTGGTCATCACTAATGGCTTCTATAGTGAAAAGTTGCTGTTCGGCCAGAAGTGAGTTTGGACCGTAGAATTTCAGGAGCAAAGACTTTTGAACTACTTTATCAGACACGACCAGAAAGCTGTAAAGACTGATCACAAAAAGATGGCACAGAGTGCTTCTCGTCGTTGTCATCTTCTCCTCCTCCTCCCTCCTCCTCCTCCTCCTCCTTCAGCTTGGTGATATTTTGTTGCCTTCTCTTGGTTGTGTCCTTCGAGGCTAAGTCATGCAGAAGTTTTGACCAGCATCATCATGTAAGCCTTGGATTGGGTCTCACACTCAATGGCTTTTCAATCAGCTGATGTCGCATGAGATTTTGAAAGTAACTAATAATTCTACTAGCGACATTTGTACTTAGTAATAGATTCAGGAAAAAGAATGTACGGTAATGCAGGTTTTCTAATGGTATTTCGTCAAAAGTTAGGGCCACCAGCAACTTCAACCTTATGAAACTTGCAACGAATCTTCGCCCAAGCACTAGTTAAAAGATGGTCAGAAATGAGGGCGCGGCTGCATTGATCCTTAGTTCTGTCTAGTTTTAGATTTATTTAGTATGAAAAGCCCAAAACTTAGCTGAAATTTGTAAGCATGGTCTTTGAGAGTCCTCAATATGAACGAGATTCTGGTGATCTATGAGTCTCCTCTTCATTGAAGCTCAGGTGTGAACACAAATCACCGGGGACACTATTTTGCCACACACTCCAGGTGTCTGATTAGTTCGCAGTTGGATTGCAATTGATGGAGATTTCATTATCAGCCAATAAAAAAGAAAACAACAGATTTAGAAAGAGAAGCAAGCAATTAGCACCACCTTCCTTGTGCGTGCTTAGGACAGACCCGACGCTGAAAAGGCGAAGTGCCCAAAACTACAGAACAGAAAGATGTACTTGTTCTTCGTTATTTTGAATTAGCAATACGGGATTGTTCGCAAGGAGGCTATTTTTAACTTTACAAATTCATGGCCGCATACATGAGATCTAAGCTCCTCATACCAGAGACCTGTATCACAACATTCAAAGATATATTAACTGACAGAAAAGAGGAGATTGTCATCACGCATCCTAGTACATGGATTTTCTGGTGAAATTCCACAGCTCATCTAGTATAAGCGCACAAGTTACTCTATCATAGTTGTGGTACAGTGCATACCTCCCGCTGCAGAGCCTTATTGCGTTCGAAAGTGATACCATTCGAACGAGACCGCATCGAACTCTGCATCGCGGTAATATGCAGAAAAATCAGCAGGTACTTATTTGGGTAAGTATAAGCATACAGAAAGCACATTCAATTAGTGTAAGCAGCACAAGTTTCTCTATGAAAGAGAAACTTTGTGCTTACACTTAATTGAATGTGCTTTCTGTATGCTTATACTTACCAAATAAGTACCTGCTGATTTTTCTGCATATTACCGCGATGCAGAGTTCGATGCGGTCTCGTTCGATGGTATCACTTTCGAACGCAATAAGGCTCTGCAGCGGGAGGTATGCACTGTACCACAACTATGATAGAGTAACTTGTGCGCTTATACTAGATGAGCTGTGGAATTTCACCAGAAAATCCATGTACTAGGATGCGTGATGACAATCTCCTCTTTTCTGTCAGTTAATATATCCTTTGAATGTTGTGATACAGGTCTCTGGTATGAGGAGCTTAGATCTCATGTATGCGGCCATGAATTTGTAAAGTTAAAAATAGCCTCCTTGCGAACAATCCCGTATTGCTAATTCAAAATAACGAAGAAACAAGTACATCTTTCTGTTCTGTAGTTTTGGGCACTTCGCCTTTTCAGCGTCGGTTCTGTTCCTAAGCACGCACAAGGAAGGTGGTGCTAATTGCTTGCTTCTCTTTCTAAATCTGTTGTTTTCTTTTTTTGGCTGATAATGAAATCTCCATCAATTGCAATCCAACTGCGAACTAATCAGACACCTGGAGTGTGTGGCAAAATAGTGTCCCCGGTGATTTTGGTGTTCACACCTGAGCTTCATGAAGAGGAGACTCATAGATCACCAGAATCTCGTTCATATTGATGGACTCTCAAAGACCATGCTTACAATTTCAGCTAAGTTTTGGGCTTTTCATACTAAATAAATCTAAAACTAGACAGAACTAAGGATCAATGCAGCCGCGCCCTCATTTTCTGACCATCTTTTAACTAGTGCTTGGGCGAAGATTCGTTGCAAGTTTCATAAGGTTGAAGTTGCTGGTGGCCCTAACTTTTGACGAAATACCATTAGAAACCTGCATTACCGTACATTCTTTTTCCTGAATCTATTACTAAGTACAAATGTCGCTAGTAGAATTATTAGTTACTTTCAAAATCTCATGCGACATCAGCTGATTGGAAAAGCCATTGAGTGTGAGACCCAAATCCAAGGCTTACATGATGATGCTGGTCAAAACTTCTGCATGACTTAGCCTCGAAGGACACAACCAAGAGAAGGCAACAAAATATCACAAGCTGAAGGAGGAGGAGGAGGAGGAGGAGGAGGAGGAGGAGAAGATGACAACGACGAGAACACTCTGTGCCATCTTTTTGTGATCAGTCTTTACAGCTTTCTGGTCGTGTCTGATAAAGTAGTTCAAAAGTCTTTGCTCCTGAAATTCTACGGTCCAAACTCACTTTCTGGCCGAACAGCAACTTTTCACTATAGAAGCCATTAGTGATGACCAAGGAAGAAGGAAATTAAGCGGAAGATGAAGAAGGGGCTATTCACGCCATTTTTCCTTATTTCCTAGTTAGTAATGCAATCTGCCATTTGCCTCAACTGAGTTGACAACAGAGTGTGCTGAAAATCTCAGAAAATTGGAAGAGAATGGCTTCAAAGTTCGAACATAACAGAAGGATTGATGAGGATTGCAGCTACCACGGCTACTGGGACCTCCTTGTGTGAACTTCAGTACCGTCTCCTCTGTGGTACGATGACTAATTCATCAAATATTTGATATGATGCCAAAGTGCTAATTTCCAACTCCAATCTATTTATTCAATAGTATAAGCTAGCAACAAGTTCATTTTTCTTGCTCTCATATCAGCAGCATCACAAAGTCTGGTCTTCCAATTCCCCAGGAAATGAAGGTTGTTTTTGCTTCTTCTTTGCAGGGGTTTGGATCAATAAATTGTCGATAATCCTTGCAAAAGCCGTCGATGATCATGGTGTACATGATCACATCTAGCTCGCAGCCTGTGTCTTCCAAATTGTTCAGCAATCAAACTGCTTTCCTAGGACTGCCGGTTCTGTACAATCCCTCGCTATGGCTCCGCACGTGGTTATATCTACCCCGATTCGTCTGGCCAACATTTCACTGTCCTCTCCAACTAGAATAAAGCATCGCTAAGAAAGAGATAAAGTATATGGATGTGCTTCCAAATAGATGATTACATTGAACCGCCAATTTAAGGCATGGTTGAAGCAAACATGGAAAAATTCTTAAATGATCTGAGCACGTATCTGCCTAATGCATCTAAACCCTTGATAAGGGTTGGGATGGGATGCACTTACCTCATGTACACCCAAGATCGTCTCACAAAATAAGGGCATTACCAATTTAACTTTAGTTAATTTGAGGCTAAAGTACACTAAAAATGCTAAATTTTGTATACAACGCTCACTTTAGTGCCAAAACTTTCAAAACGATCACTTAAATGTCAAATTTTTTGAAAAAAGCTTACTTCAGTGTCTATTCCGATTTGAGCTGACCTGGCTTGCCGGAAATCCGACGTGGCTTATTTGTTATTAGATTTGAGCTAACGTGGATTGCTGGAGTTAGCGCCAAAGTGAGCATTTAAAAAAAAAAATTTGGCACTAAAGTGATCGTTTTGAAAGTTTCGGCAGTGAAGTGATCGCTTTTCAAAAAAAAAAATTAGTACTTAAATGATCATTTTAAAATTTTTTGGTGAGCATCATACACAAGTTTTGACATTTGTAGTGTACTTAAGCCGTTAATTTCCATATATATGTGATATTTATAACTTGTAACCAACAATCGAGTACTCAATTAATGGAAATTTCCTCTGATTAAGTTGGCGAGCTCCGTTGAGAGAGAAGATGTGCATGGAACTGCTCCAAGTCAAATCACTTCTAACAATGGATAATCAGTAGACACCCGCCTAGGAAGACTCGTTCGTTAAGCGTTTTTGATTCGGAATCACCGAGGGAGCATGTGTTTTCTAGAGATAAACATTAGCCATTTTCTTCTTGCCTGTGCGAACGCATCCCCGATGATATTGCCTCGACCAATGGGCGAGATCCATTGGAAAAGATAATATGTTAGATCGGCCAGAATGATAATATTAAGATTTCGCGTAGAGTTTTAGGATTAAATTGACAAAGTTGAAAAGTTTAGGAGTAAATTAACATGTGTACAATATGTTTAGGATCGACTGTATAATTTTCCATCTAATTGTGTATTCTAAGTTAATGGACTAGACTTCTTATGTACAGTTTTTATCTTCTCCATTGGTAAAATTTTCAATTGCTTTATCTTCTAGCGACATTTACTTATTTTCCCTAATTGAACGAAGGTTCACATTCTTTTTCTCTTTGCAAGATTGTCGATTACACCATTTCAAGAATTGGTTATGACATGTGAATCGGTAGTATATTTTAGCAGGAGCTTAGACTAATGCCGCCAACACGAATTTTGATGCAGAATGCATCTAGACCATCGATCAGTTATGTCGAGAGAATCTTAAGAACAGATCCAATAACACAATACCTTATTTCTTTGGTAGATTTACCTGTTGAAACTCATACAGAAAAGGAATCCTGCTTCGCGTCTGGAAGACGTTCATGGACAGATATTTCGTTTGGCTTTATTTTGTTTCTCTTTCATGAATGTATGCATCTTTCACTTCTTCTTCTTCTTTTCATTTTTGGGTACATCCATTTACTAGAGATTTTGCATGGCAAATAATAGAAGTGCCATGCAATAATTTCAAAGGAAGCTGCTAGCCTGACAGTTTGACTGTACTGTCAATTATTTATGATTACACAATCTCTCAATCAATGAGTGCTTTATGCAAAATACGCGGTGATTATATGTGGGTCTATGGTTAGATTGTACAGTTCCCGACAGTACTGTCAGAGAAACATTTCCTAATGTCAAATTATTGGGCGAAGTTATGAATCCAATAGTCCTTCCTCAAGGATGGTATAACTTGGGTAATTGAACGATGTGCATGTCATTGCTCCAAGTCAATAACTTTTCATATTGGACAAATCAGTAGACGCCTGCCTAGGAAGACTCGTCCATTGAACATCTTGTATTCGGAATCGTTCAGAAAGCATGTGCTCTCCATCCAAATTTTCATTTGTTTTATCTGCATCTTCTTGTAAAGCAGGAAGGCATCTTCTCTTCATTAAACATTTTGGTACTCGTGGTCGTTTTAGAATGCATGAGATCTCCATCGAAGATTAGCCTTGACTAGAGGGGGCACGCATCTAGAGATAACACCCCGCTTCGGAAGACTCCTTCGTTGAACATTCTGTATTCGGAATCGTTCAGCAGCATGTTCTCTCCACCCAGATAACATTTCGTATTTGGAATCGTCCAAATTAAACTGCTTCGCTAGTAATTCCATAAGATAGTCCCTAAATACACTTCCGAACACTTGCTCATCTGTGGGTCACTAAATACATTTCGTATTTGGTTTTGAAGGAACTAAAACTACTGTACTTTATTGAAAAGACTTCGATTTATACTTTGAGGTTTACTGTAAAAATATCTCTATGCCTTTTATACCCAAATACTTAATGCTTTTATTCAGATAGACACGGGATCCATGGCAGAGGGAGACTCATGCGAGATTCTATGAGAGATATATTTCGATCTTCATATTAATCATCACTATTTATTCAATCTTACTCTTGTTTAATTTGGGATATAATGCCGAGAGCAAAGGGTGGATGGAGGGGGCCAGCAAGGATGGAGGGCCAGCAACAGGGGCGGCGGTAATGGTGTCGGAGGATGTAAAGAATTTGAATTTGATCACACACCCTTTGGTGTGGAGATTTGTATTATATCAATAGTACGTACATGAGCAGGAAAATAAACAATTGAAAAGACTTTATAAAAGGTACGAATCTACAATATTCTATAGATTGTGGAAAATTGGCTCTATCAACGGATTTGGCACAATTGTAAAAGATTGACTCTATCAGCAAGATTAACACAGATTATGAAAAATTGCTCTGTCATGGGAGATTTCCTCTATCGCACATATACAGCATCCGATCAAAAAAGAATCCATATATGCAGCAGAAAAGCATCTCGGATTGCCACTCATAAATGGCAGAATCAGAGAAAGAGAAGAATTGACACTCTATTCCAATTTTTTTAAATCTTTAATTCATGTCCATGAATGCTTCGATGTGTTGCGAATTCGACATTCAAAATTCTTTTGTACTTTACCTTTCAATATCCTTCTTCATTCTAAAACTTCAGTCCAGACACTTCATTCCCTTTTATTCTTTTTCCTTTTCATAAATCATATTTTATTTTGGGAATACTTCACAAGTATTCACTCCTGCTAGTTTTACAATTGAAGTTCGCCTCCTATTTTAGGTGATTTCTTCACCCTTTGTAAACGTTGCATATCTTTCATTCCTATGTACCAAATTTTTAATTGGCTTACTGAATTTTAAGAGTGAATGACATGCCAATAAAGTCATGTTTAAAAAAGTGACCCAAAAACGAACTGAAGGGCGGCATGAAAGTATCTCATAAATCAGTATTAACATAGTAGTAACGCATCATGCTCGCTCGGTGCAATCTAACAAGCTATAACTCTATACTAGAGACAAGGCATCAATAGATTCTTAAAATTTGAAAATTTGAAGAGAATAGATTGATAATATTATATCAGTTTAAAGTAGATTCATTTTGCATGAATTTGTCAGCACGTGGGGCAGCGTCCACTAAACAAAAGAGAACTTTCAATGACCGTTTGCTCATCTCTACCTCGCATTTCCAACGTCATTAAGAATACGACAATTTCAAGGAAAAGCAATATGCTTTGTCCTATTTAGCAATAGAAGTCTAGCTATTTGTGAAAGGATCAAGCTAATAAATTTGAATTGACTAGAGGTGAGAACATAAGAGTAAAGACAAGGCCTATAAAGCATCTGCAACCGCTTCTAATCAATCAATTGCTAATTGATTAACGATCTCAAGTTAATTTAGATCCGACGGTCTGAATCCAAGTTAAGGCATGTGTATGTGCATCGGGTAGGGATGTGCAACCGAATCGAGTTTACCTGAAACTCGGGTTAGATCACCCAAAAATAGAGTCGGGAATCAGTTCCTATTCAAACCGGTCCGAGAACTGGTTCCAATTTTTGAGAACTGATTGAAACTGATCCGATTCCCAGTTTTAGGTGAAGACCCACCCGAACCAGTTTTAGAAACGGTTTTTAGACAATATTGTTTTTTTTTTAAGTAAGTCTTTGCTTGCGCGTAGCCTTGCCTCACGCTCACCTCTTCTGTTTCGTATTTCGCATCTCATCATGGTCTCTCTCTTGTTGTCGCCATCATCTTTTACATTGGATTATTTTATTAATATTCATATTATTTCGATGGAAAATGAAATCAGAAAAAGAAACAAAAGGAAAAAAGGTTCTCGGGTAGATCTCAGAACTGGACCAAAAAATAGGTTGGTTCCAAAACAGGGTCCAGAAAAAACAGAGTAGAGTCTCGGTTCAAAAAATTGGACACCGATTATAATAGGGTCAGGTTTAGGATCTAGGTTTTGACCCTACCCACTCAGCCCATGCTCACCCCTAATGTCGGGTTGACTAAACATTTAATAAAAATACGAGTAGGAAATGAATGACGAGTCGTTTGGCCATTGGTCAAAGGAGTAGGCAAGAGAGAACAAGGCTCATGCACTTGTCGTATCACATACAAGGGGCTCCATGTGCCGGAGTGTCCCACACTCGAGCATAAGGACCACTAAGAAGAAGCCAAGTAAAAGCAAAATTGATTATTATTCTCTCTTTTTAGATTAAGATGAATAACATGGGAATATAGTCCAGACTCATTAAAATTTATGTTTAGTTAAACTTTGTTGCTTTTTTAA
>JAGVVM010005042.1:0-30995 GCA_019149425.1 Psidium friedrichsthalianum
CCCTAGTTCAGGTCTTCGATGCCCAAGTTAGGGCCCATCGAGGCTTGACTCAAGATCTTGGTTCCCTGACTACTTGTGCACAAGTTAAAAGCGTCCGAATAGTGTATGTGTACTTATGAAAATCAAAAGACAGAACGAATATTTGGGTTAATACCACGAAAATCCCAAACCGGTACACCTGCGATAAATTTATCTCGAACTGTTTTTTGACCACAAAAAATCTCAAATTGATAAACTTGTGATAAATTTACTTTAAACTAGTACAACTGTGATAAATTTACAATTTGTTAGTTTTTGCTAAATCTAATTGTCAAATTGCTGAGTTTCATGATATGTGGCAAATGACGGATGTACCATTTTGGGGTGTTTACTCTCTATTTTTTCATAGTATGAACCCAATTTAACGGAGGCTAAATTTATCGCATGTGTATAAATTTGTGATTTTTTGGGGTCAAAAAAATTAGTTTATGGCAAAATTATCATAGATGTACCAGTTTATGATTTTTTGTGACAAAAAAATAGTTTTGGGTACATTTATCACACATGTACTAGTTTGAGGTTTTTTGTGATAAAAAAATAATTTGTGGTAAATTTGTTACATATGTACCGGTTTAAAATTTTTCGTTGTATTAACCCTAAATATTTTTTGGTTTTTTTCCAAGTTTCAATCCAACACCGGAAATTTTGCCCATTTCTATTGAAAAATGAAATCTTCAAAACTATTTTTTTCAAAATTATAGCATTTACCCGTGAAACAAACGGAGCTTAGGAAGTTCTCACCACCCGTTCGCATCCTAAAGACGCCACCTTAAACACGAGTTAAAGGTAACAAGCAATTGATGACATCGACTATATGTACATGGAGTATGTCTTTGAATTTGACATCGACTCGAGCCAACATTGATAAAAGTCGAGTCGGAGTGACAATGCAAGTCATCGACTTCAAGATTATTTGAAAAAGAATTTCATTCTAATGGAAACGGAAAGAAAATATATCCTAATCTTACATATTACGTCATCGTGCAACGTAAAGTATATGTCAAAATCGAAATATTGCGTCATTGAGCAAGCCCACGTGATTGAGAACGGAAATCGGTGCTTCGACCCGGACGGTTGGAGCAGTTCAACGACCACTGACGAGCGGCTGAGCATGCGAATCCGTCCGTTCGTTAAGTCTCCGTTCTGACTTTTTCAGAAGGCACGAGCGAATCTACGCCGTTGATTTGACGCAACGGAAATCAGCGTCAGGCCAATCCAGAGGAATCTTTCTAATCCGGCCGGAGAATATTCCTCCGTCGGCTCGATCATTAGAGCGTCGAAGAAAAGGGCGAGAGTTCGACAAGGCGGCCAACTGTCACGCGGACACAGCTCCCCACCGCCGAGCAAAGGTCTTGTAACCGTCACCTGGGGAGGTCGGCCTCAACAGAACACCGCCATCGGGCGAGGTAAAGTGAGTCCCCGCCCGCTCAGGTAGGTCTGGCTGTCTTCGCCGACAGCCACGTTAGGCCTATGCCTCTCTCTGGCAAGATCGTCAAACTCATTTTTCTCTCTCACTCGATCCATTTTTTTTTATTTTTTCAAAATACTTATGAACGTGTCTGTATAAATCGACAGTCATATCGATACATACAAGCAAATGAAGTTGCGATTGCCATACGTGTCAAATGTCATCGTTACAAGATTAACTGCACGGCGAGAAGAACGAGGATCGAAATTACGTTAAAGTTTATGGCGAAAATCAAACATGGATTAGATAAAAGACTAGACAAGGTTGTCCTCACACAAAGAAATATGAAAAATTAATCCCATTCTCTCGACGACCATCGAATAAAAAAAAAAAAAGAGAGGAATGAATGTTATATTAATCACAAAATTCTTAAAATAATATGTGATATTATATATTACTTAAAATTTATGCAAAAATTGTAATTTTTTTATATATATGTTTTGTGTTTTCCGGAAGCTGCAAGACACATGCTGCGGTACGTCATTGACCCAGGCTTTCCCCTGTTCAACGTCCGGCAAGTACGGCAGGGGAACCTCCTTCGTTGTCTCTCTCCCCCTGTCTTAGTCTGCCTGCCTTCTGCCCCTCCAAATACCACTTCGATCACCTCCTCTCTCTGTCACGACTCACGAGACCGCCCTCCCCATTGCCTCTCTCTGCTTGTCACTCTTCTTTCTTCGCGCCCAACGTCTTGTCATAGGAATCTCCGCTCCAGGTGGGAATGATGGACGCACTCTGGCGCTCTCGCCACGTGATCACCAACCCCTACGAAGTCAAACTCGCCGTCCCTCGCCCCCACCACCGCCACCGCCGCGGCCTCTCCGATCATCATGCCAGAGGCCAGAGACCCGGCAGAGCTTTTCTGGGCTGTCGCAGAATTGGACGGGTTGCTGCGAGCGTCGTCAGGAACGAGATCAAGAGCCAGGGTCAACGAGACCACGGGATCGACTTCACCGACCCCGATTGGAAACCCAAGTTCCAGAGGGACTTCGAGAGCCGGTTCAATCTCCCCCATTTGAAGGACGTTTTCCCCGATGCTGTCCCCATACCCTCCACTTTCTGCCTCAGGATGAGGTCGCTTCAGAACCTCTTGAGTGCTAATATTGCATGCACTTTGGTTTTGTTTGCAGACGTTTGTTGGGTTTTTTTTTTTTTGTCATGATTTTGTTGGTAATGATTATAATTTGCTCTTACAGGACACCAACGGAGGATTTTGCAGATGGGTATCCGTCGGATGAGAAGTGGCATGGATACATCAACAATAGCGACAGGGTTCTTCTTAAGGTATTGTACTGAAGAAAAAGTCTGATTTTGTGTGGACTTCTGGACAAGAATGGTGTGTTTTTTCTAGTTCTTGGCCCTAACTTAGGAAAATGAAGCGTTTATCTTTCATGGAGGAAATTTTATTCATTCAAATTTGTTGGTAAAGAAACCTTTTGTCCTTTTTTTTGGGGGGGTTTTAGCGATCTTCTTTGCATTTTCTTTGCCTTTCATTATTTTTCAAAGTTGGTTGAGCAATGGTGATCGGGTGATTGCACCTTTCTTTGTCTTCATGAATTTAAGCTAGTTATTAGTGGAACCTAGAAATCTGTGAAGTTGTAAGGCAGCATCCTGTAATACAGTGTGCAAGGACTGCTAATTTGGGTCACTACTCATAGTTTTGCTGCGTAAAGAGGACTACCTTTTCGACCTACAATGTAGGGTCTTAGTATTCATTTGGTTGGGAAAGGAATAAGTTGTCTAGCAGATAGGAAATTGCTGCTTCTAAAATTATGTTCTACAGGGTTTTCCATCTAAAGCTGCCATTTATGCATCTTTTTGAGGAGCTTTGTCGGTTTTTTTTTTTCTCGCTCTCACTTTTTAAGGAAATTGTATGCATGATGTTCGTTAATCAATCAAAATATGTTGCTAGTTTAGATGCATATGCGTGCTCCTGATGGTACTATTCTGTATCAAACGGGCCTTCTGGTATCTGACTTCATCCATTTTAGTGATGTCTGCTGGAATGGTCGACCTGGAAATGGAAATGCAAAAAAGTTAAGTTCAATGAACCTTTCGGGAGAGCTCACCCGTTAGTGCAATGATAAGCCCGAAAACTCTGAATGGAAGTAACTGTATGCTGGTTATAAATGAAAATACTCCTCCCCTTAATGAGGAATTCAGCGATGTGTATTGTAAATCCCAAATGAGAGAATCCTAATTCCTAGTTTACTTTTTAATTTGACAGGTTATACATTATTCATCTCCTATGTCTGCTGGCGCAGAGTGCGTTGACCCTGACTGTAGTTGGGTGGAACAATGGTAGTTGTGTTTTTTAGCATTTCTGTGGGCATCATTGAACTGACGAATCATGCATATGCTTGCAACACAGCTTTCTTCTATATAGTAATTCTTTTGGAATATTTGTAGGACATTTCCGTGATGCTCCCCAAGCTCGAAATGGATTGTTTTTAAATATTTACTAACTCGGGTGTGGAATCATAAGGTATTTTCAGCTGGAAGAGCTGAAAAAAAAAAAAAACAGTTCTTATAGCGTCCTCATTTTGGTTCGCTGGCAGGGAAGGTTATTGCCTTAAGATACTTTAGAAGTTTGTTTCTATGAGATCGTATTTGAAAGTCACAGTGCAAGATTGAAATAACCAATAATGGCCCCTTCTTGTAGAATGATAATCACATTAATTATGCCTGTGGGTGTTACTATTAATTTGTATACAACCCACAACCTCAAGAAGTTCACATATATGGATGGAAGTGTGAATATGTGCACCCTAGCTTCTGGTAACATGCAATAATTGTTATTAACATACCACACCCATTAGCGCATTTCCTTAGGGATTGATGGTTCCATAGCTACATGCTATATGAGTTCAGCATATCATGATGAGCAGATCAAAAAGCATAGATTGAAGACGAACAGTCAAGAAATGCACTATAACAAAAATCATCTTACTGGAGGAAATGTGAATGGATTAGAAATACGTAACTACTGATTCTTAAGCATCTTACTCGAGGGAAAATGTATGCATAGAATGGATGAGTAGCTGACGCTTAAAGCTCAACTTCTATGTTAAGTGTTGCATTCATAAAAGTTAAAGAGGAAGGTATTATGTCGTCAGTTTGTCATAGCTGGAATCATGTCCCTTTAATATGTAGTCAGACTGATTGTTTGTTTGTCAAGATGATGTTGATTTCTTCTATGTTTTAATTGGTAGATTACCTAGTTCCACACATTTTCCAAATTCACTGGCTTCCTTATGCATCAATAATTCAAATGTAGGGTTCATCGTGCTGGACCTCGAGAAGAAATATATTTTAGGCCAGAAGAAGTGAAGGCAGCCATTGTTACTTGTGGAGGACTTTGCCCTGGTCTAAATGATGTTATCAGACAGGTTGTATTATGATGCTAAAATGCCATAGATTGTTGCATAAGCACAGATCTATCATCTGATAGTGTATAACTTCATTAAAAGAATAATTTATTTGTTGGATGATGTTGGGCAATTTCTTTGGCACTTTATAATTCTGGGAAAGGATAATAAAAGAAAACTACTGAAGTTCATCTTTTACTTTTTAAACGAGATCTTATCTTTGTGACATCGACATTTGACATGGGTTGACCTTGATCCTTATGCAGATTGTCATCACTCTAGAAATATACGGAGTGAAAAAGATTGTTGGCATACCTTTTGGTTATCGTGGTTTTAGTGAAGAAGGATTGTCTGAAATGCCGGTGTGTTCTGCAGCTTTAAACTTTTTCGTTCCTCAACATCAATCAGCCCTTAAGACCTGTAATTATATAACGACGGAGAATATGTACAGCTTCTCCGATGTTTTCACAATTTTGAATCAACTGTTTTATCTATGGCATTGACAATCAGCTGTCAAGGAAAGTTGTTCAGAACGTTCATCTATCTGGTGGAAGCTTGTTAGGAGTTTCACGTGGAGGACCCAGTATTACTGAAATTGTGGACACTATGGAGGTAATCCTTCATTGTGGCAAAGATTTGCAGTAACAACAGGTCTAGCCGTTGTGCAGTTAATAATCTGGCTGCTGAAAGTTCTGATATATATGAATTTTCTTATTGATGCAGAAAAGAGGCATCAACATGCTTTTTGTCTTGGGTGGGAATGGGACACATGCTGGGGCGAATGCTATCCACAATGAGGTAGTTACTCTTGACCTTTGTGCTCGGTAAGATCATATTAGAGCGACCCAGTTATTTTTTCTAATTAGTAGAGTCAATGTGATCTGACATAAGCATTCTTTGTGTACTACCTAGTGACAACGAGGAATGTTGTTTTTTTTGATAGCTGTAAATTAGATACTGACAGAGATTATGGGCTAATTAGGATCTTTACCTAAAATAGGTTTCTTACCTAATTTAGGTCTTCTATTCCTGTATATATTCTCCTTGTATTCTCTCAATGAATATAAGAAAAGAGATTCTTTTCTTCATGGTATCAGAGCCTAGTTTTTTTTCTGATCTGAATTTCCTGCCTCCTTGTTTTTCCCACTACTGCTGCTTCATTGCAGTCTTCTTTTCAGCCTTACTGCTGACTTAAACAGCCTTATTGCTGGCCTTCGTTGTGTGATAACCACCCTTGGTACTCGACCCCTTCTTAGTCTCCTACTACATCTGTCCTTTCAAGTTGCCAATGGGAGATTCAGGGAAGGCTATCTCCAACCAAACCGGGTCCTCTCTTACGGATCAATCCAACTCATCGATCGGAGATTTTCCCAACATGAGGGAATACCGATTGGATGGAAAAAATTATCTTCAGTGGGCACAAATTGTGAGGACGTTTCTTAAAGGAAAAGGGAAGCTCAGTCATCTCGAAGGAACTGGTCCAGGACAAAGTGATCCCAAGTTTCAGACATGGGACGAAGAAGATTCCTCAATTATGTCATGGTTGTGGAGCTCAATGCAACCTGAAATCAGCAAAAACTACATGTTTCTCCCTACTGCCAAGGACATATGGGAGGCTGTTTGTCAGTCGTCTTATTCAAAAGTTCAAGATGCAGCAGTAATATATGAACTCAAGACAAAGGCTTCAACAACAAAACAAGGTAATTGTTCTGTTACAGATTACTACAATCTCATGAGAGGTCTCTGGCTCGAAATAGATCACAATCTGAATATACAGATGAGGTGTGCTGAAGACACTAATACTCTCCAAACCTCATGGAGAGAGATAGGATTTTTGAGTTTTTGGCAGGTCTAAATGCAAACTATGATCAGATTCGAGTCCAAATTCTCGGAAAGAAGCGACTGCCGTCCTTGAATGAAGTTTTTTCTACTGTAAGAGGAGAAGAAAGCCGACGGACTGTGATGCTTGAAAACCAACACACCGAAGGATCCGCCATGAAAGCAATTAAGGAGGAAACAAATCTTGACAAAAAGATGAGACCAGATCCGATTAAGACAACAGGCAGTGAAGGATTGTGGTGCAGTTTCTGCAAAAACCTCGCCATACAAGAAAAATTGCTTCAAGCTTTATGGAAGAACGCAGGTGCTCAGCAGAGCTAAAAGACAGCCACAAGCGCACATGACCAGAGAAGGTGAAACTGCCCCTATGGATCAATACAAACCTGTCGGTGAGGAGATATTTAACAGAGAAGAAGTTGGTAAAATCAGGGCTCTCCTTGACTCCCTATCTAAGCCTTCCGATATGTTTCATTGGCCCAGTCAGGTGTGTGTCTAATTTCTGAAAACTCAACAGCTTCTCAGTACCCTAATTCATGGATTCTTGATTCAGGAGCAACCAACCATATGACACATGATCCCACTAATTTGATACTTATAAACCATCACCAGGAAATAGAGTATCACCATAGCAGACGGATCTCCTATTACCGTAGCAGGCCAAGGAACCATAACTCTAAATCCATCACTCAAACTTGACAATGTCCTTCATGTTCCTAAGCTGTCCACCAATCTCCTTTCCATTAATAAACTTACCAAAGATCTGAATTGCAAGGTGCTTTTTCTCTATTGATCATTGTATTTTGCAGGACCTGAAAACGGGGAGGACGATTGGATTTGCTAAGGAACGGAATGGGCTTTACTACCTTGGGGATTCGAGCAGAACTGGTTGGCCTCTTGTGGGTTATAGTACCTCTTACAACTCTTGTAATCCTATCCACTCATCTCAGATTTGGCTTCACCATTTTCGGCTAGGACATCCTCCGTTCAGTCTTCTTAGGACTATGTTTCCTTCCAATTTTAAAGATATTGCTGTTGAAAATCTTCATTGTGAAGTTTGTGAACTTGCAAAGCATCATCGTGTCTCATTTCCTTTGAATAACAATGCTAGAGTTTCAACACCATTCACTCTTATCCATACTGATGTGTGGGGTCCGTCTAGAATTGCTAATTTTACAGGAGCTAGATGGTTTGTTTCTTTTATCGATGATTGTACTCGTACTACATGGCTATATCTTATGAAAGACAAATCTAATGTTCAATCTATATTCCAAAACTTTCATAAAATGATAGTCAATCAATTTGGGGTGTCAATTAAGAGACTTAGGTCTGATAATGGGAAGGAATATTTCAATCAGTATCTTGATCATTTTTTCCAAACTCAAGGTATTATTCATGAGTCTTCTTGTGTTAATACCCCTCAACAAAATGGAGTTGCCGAAAGGAAAAATAGGCACCTTCTAAATGTTACTCGTGCTCTTCTCTTTCAAATGTTTGTTCCAAAGCATTTTTGGGGAGAAGCTGTTTTAACTTCAGCATATCTTATTAATCGGGTTCCTTCCAAAACTTAGGAAATAAGAGTCCCTTACAACTCCTGTCTACCTTTTACCCTGATGTTTCCCATAAATATCACCTCTCCCTCGGGTCTTTGGCTGTGTTGCATTTGTGCATATTCATAATCACAATCGAAACAACTCGACCCCCGTGCTCTAAAGTGTGTCTTTATTGGGTACTCTAATATTCAAAAAGGTTATAAATGCTATGACCCTTTAACACGTCGAGTTTTGTCTCCATGGATGTCACTTTTAATGAAAACCAGTCGTTTTTTCCTTCCTACCACTATCTTCAGGGGGAGACTCCTAATGAAGATAGTGGGTTTGAATCATTGCCTCCACTACCTAGTACGACGTCCAGTCCAGCTTCATCCTTTCCCCATCTCTGTCTAGTCCTAGCCCTCTTAGTCCACCGAGTCCTTCATCGAGTCCATCGAGTTCATTGAGTCCCCCGTCAAGTTCTTTGCCTAGTTCATCATCATCATTTAGTCCTCCTGAGAATGAACCAACCAAGCTGCAAGTTTACTCAAGAAGGATGAAGCTCAATCCGGAACTGGATCAAGTCCCGTTATCCGAACCGTTATCAGGTAATGAAATCACTCACCCTTCCTCTAATGAACCAGAGTTAAGTGATTTGGATTTACCTATTGCCTTGAGAAAAGCTACCAGGAAATGTACCCAACACCCTATCTCCCAATTTGTGTCATACCAAAGACTATCTACTCAACACAAAGCCTTTATTACTGCTCTTGATTCAATTACTATTCCTAATTCGGTACATGAAGCTTTTGAGAATAGGAATTGGATACAAGCTATGATGGAGGAAATGAATGCATTGAAGAAGAATGATACATGGGAAGTTGTGACTTTACCCAAAGGCAAGCAGCCAGTGGGATGTAAATGGGTTTATACCCTTAAGTACAAAGCTGATGGGAGCTTAGAGAGGTATAAAGCAAGGCTGGTCGCAAAAGGGTACACCAAACTTATGGGGTGGATTATCAAGAGACCTTCGCACCGGTAGCAAAGATGAACACAGTGCGGATGCTACTTTCTCTCGCAGCTATTTTTGGTTGGTCTTTGCAGCAATTTGATGTGAAGAACGCGTTTTTACATGGAGATTTGGAGGAAGAAGTTTTTATGGAGCCTCCACCAGGTTTTGACAAGGACTTTGGAAACAATCAAGTGTGTCGGCTTAAAAGGCTCTATATGGTCTGAAACAGTCCCCAAGAGCTTGGTTTGGAAGGTTCACGAAGGCAATGCTTGAGATGGGTTACAAGCAAAGTAGAGGGGATCACACCCTGTTCATCAAACACTCAAATGAAGGTATGGTCACAGCTCTTCTTGTGTATGTTGACGATATAGTTGTGACTGGTAATGATAAAGCTGAACAAGAGTCTCTTAAGAGTTGTCTTACTCAACAGTTCGAGATCAAAGACCTTGGAAAATTGAGATACTTCCTTGGTATCGAGGTGGCCTACTCTAAGAAAGGTATTTTTATATCCCAAGGAAGTATATACTTGATCTTCTCAAGGAAACAGGATGTCTCAATAGCAAGGCGGTCAGCACTCCTATTGATGCAAACCATAAAATGGATGGACAGGGAGAGAGTGGCATAGTTGAGAAAGGGAGATATCAAAGGTTAGTAGGAGGCTTATTTATCTGTCTCATACTAGGCCAGACATAGCCTATGTTGTGGGGGTTGTAAGTCAATTCATGCATGATCCTAAAGAAGAACATATGCAAGCTGTCTACCGGATTCTTCACTACCTCAAAGCTACTCCTGGAAAAGGTATTTTGTTTAAAAAGGCGACAAGCTGAATCTTGAAGCCTATACTGATGCAGATTATGCTGGGTCACTAACAGATAGAAGGTCCACATCTGGCTATTGCACTTTTCTAGGGGGAAATCTTGTCACTTGGAGGAGTAAAAACAAAATGTGGTTGCTAGATCTAGTGCTGAAGCTGAATTCAGGGCAATGGCGAATGGGATATGTGAACTTTTGTGGCTCAGAATTGTCATTGAAGATCTCAAAGTGGATCATGAAGGAACTATGAGACTCTATTGTGATAATAAATCAGCAATCAACATTGCTCACAATCCGGTTCAGCATGATCGAACCAAGCATATTGAGGTAGACAGACATTTTATAAAGGAGAAGCTTGATTCTGGTTTGATCAGTACTCCCTACACTCCTAGCAAAGATCAGCTAGCTGATGTACTGACCAAAGGCCTACCAGTGTCGAGATTTCAGGAGATTATCAGCAAGTTGGGCATGGAAAATATTCACTCACCAACTTGAGGGGAGTGTTGGAAAATCTCCTATAATCTCTCCCTAATTATTTGGGATATTATGTGATATTATGTGATTTGTTTTTGATAGCTGTAAATTAGATACTGACAGAGATTATGGGCTAATTAGGATCTTTACCTAAAATAGGTTTCTTACCTAATTTAGGTCTTCTATTCCTGTATATATTCTCCTTGTATTCTCTCAATGAATATAAGAAAAAGAGATTCTTTTCTTCATTCTAATTAGTAGAGTCAATGTGATCTGACATAAGCATTCTTTGTGTACTACCTAGTGACAACGAGGAATGTCATAGTAGTGAAGCTAGTTGTCTGGGGTGATTTGGGCAAACATATGCTTGAATGCATCACAGAATTGTTTGAATGTATCTCATCCTTTCTGCATTCCTATGAGGTTTCTTGTGTCATTGTGGCAAATAATGGCATAGTAGCGTGATCTGCAGAGCGCTCTGGTTGTCTTTTTTCCCATTCAGTGCCCGTGTTCGGTTATTATCTCGGTGGAGGATGTCTTTGTGCTCTAGGATGTCCATAGACAATCAATTTTAAACTCAAAGTGGGCGAGCTAGATTGTCAGTTTGGGATACTTTTCAATTGTTAAAATCTGCTTTTGTTTCTTGGTTACCTCTCCCTCTCATGTGACCTTATGCCTAGATGTGTCCATAATGCTGATAGAATGCTTCTGTTAGATATATGCAGCACTTTCTTACATGAGCAATTTGAGGGACTAATATGTCATGTCTTGATTGTTGTGTTGTAAGTGATAAACATGCCAGAAGTTAATTATTTTCCAGCATAACTTGAGAGACTAGAAAATCAAATTGCTAATCTACTTTGCAGATTTTATATCTTTTGAGCATACTCATTCAAGATGCATTATTGAACGGGTACAGCGTCAATCTTTGAATGGCTCATCTCATTTCTAGTATTAAAAGAAATGTTTACTCCTGACGAAATGTTTGCCATGTTAAGGATCCACCCTGCCAGGCATGGTAATGAAGGTTTTGACAGAGTCATTTTGTTTTAGTCATATATGATCCGACATAAATATCGAACATTGCTGGCATAGATCATTTGAGAAACATTAATGTAAAGAACTCCTAATTTGTCCTTGCTATGATTGTCTTCTTTTCCTCTCTATTTCTGCTTCTAATTGGTTGACTATGCATTTACTATGAAAAAAGAACTTATACTTCAAACTTTATTAGCTTGGATGTGCCTTTTCTCAGAGGAAGAAGTAGAATTATGCTTTGTGATCAAATGCACTCCAGGCCATGTGCCTATCCTTTCTTTTTTGGACTTTAGCCTCAGAAAATGATCTTTGAGGTCTTACTTTTCTATTGCAATGTTGGTTTTAGTGCCGTAAAAGATGTTTCAAGGTGGCTGTAGTGGGGTGTCCCAAAAACTATTGACAATGACATATTGCTGATGGATAAAACCTTTGGTTTTGACACTGCTGTTGAAGAAGCGCAGCGCGCTATAAATTCTGCGTACATCGAGGTACGTGTTGGTTTTGGCTGCTAACATTTTAATTAATGTGGACTGTGATTCTGAAGTCACATATATCGACACCCATTCTCTCTCTTTCTCTCTCACTCTATCTCACAAGAGAAAGGAGAAAGAATGAAAGGCACACACGGGCAGTTTATAGACTCATCTTTGATTATGTATACCATCAAGCGGGATACTCATTCACTTCTAGTGGTTATCATTTGCAGATCCTCTATATTCCTTCCAATATAATTCTAGTGATGCCCTCCCCCCTTTTAGGCTTTTTTGCTATATATCTCCATGAAGATAGTCAAGGTTGCTTTGAAAGACATAAAAGTGCAGTCTTTCTGTAAGTTATCCATCGCTAGGGCAATTTTTATCTTGCAGTCAGTTTGTACTGAATGTGATAATTTCAACTATTGCTTACAGAAATATGCTCTTCTGGGCAATAAATATCGGTGAGTCAAAGGTTTTCATTTGAAATAGTTCCCGTCCTTGGTTTTTCATGTCAACAACTATTTTAGATGGCGTGTAAAATGCTGATATGCCATTGATTGGTTATGCTTTACTCTGCTTCTCCATTTATCAGGCGCACAGCGCATACCATGGGATTGGGTTGTGAAGCTGATGGGACGAAGCAGTGGTTTTATAGCCATGCATGCATCTCTTGCCAGTGGACAAATCGACATATGTTTAATTCCAGAGGTATGCACATGGAAGTTTCTCACTTCTTTTTTCCAATTATTTAGCTGCCTAACTAGTTCTTTTATTAGGTACCATTTCACTTGCATGGACCTCATGGTGTTTTAAGGCATCTTAAATATTTGATTGAGACAAAGGGATCAGCTGTTGTCTGTGTAGCAGAGGGAGCTGGCCAGGTAGGCTCATTAATATAATCAAATTAGTAAATCATTGTTTAATGGTGTTACGCAGGTTAATAGATCTAGATGTGACCGTCTGAGCGGCATATTTGAGCTGGTATGCTCAGTACAGGAGCACATAAATTCTGTTTAGAATTAGCCATGTGACTTCAAGCAAAATGACTCTTCTATGCATTCACAGCCACTTTGGTTTTTCTTTTGAAAACTTACTTTATTGCCAGTTTCTCAGATGCATTTATTGGGAGAATGTGCAAAGTTTACAATGTGTTAGTAAGTTGACTAGGAGGCTCTAAGTATGGATACAATTTGATAAGTCACAGTCACGAGATGGTGTAAATCTAAATTGTCAAAGAACACTTGTACTTTTTTTTCTATACTTTCTGTTGGTTATGTTTTTGAGTGGATTATCAAATGACTTCTTTGATGGCGAAGCAAGGACTTAAGCAATCGATGACTTTTATTCTTTCATTTGCAGAATTTTCTTGAGAGAACTAATGCTAAGGATGCATCTGGAAATATTGTGCTGGGTGATATTGGTGTGCATATTCAACAGGAGGTTGGTGTTTGCACTTTCCTTTGATGGGTTATCCTCATGAATACAAATGGATGAGAAGAAACTCGTGCCATGTGTGGATTTCATGTTATGCTTAGTGTTATTTTTAAATGACGTAAGCAGAGTGGACAAAAAAGCAAGTTAACCTTCCTTTTAGGAGAAGTATATCTGGCAGTCATAACTTGTTCATGATATATAGTTTATCTGATGTACAAAGATTTATTTTGTCAAAGAAATGGAATTTTTGTTCAAAGATAAAAGCATTAAAGGGTTAATATTTTGGATTGAATGTCTCCTACAGAAAGCATTTATTTGGCAGGAGTTGTGCCCATGCATTAGGTAAAGCAATATGTCTTCTTTCTTTTCTAAAAGTCATTTTGCAACACTAAGTGATGGATCCCCACTTCATACCTATTATTTCTACATTTTGAAACCAAGAAGGGAGTGGACTGGTTGTGGTGGGACTTCATGTTAATCTACAAACTTTTCATTTGAGTCTCGGTCAAGCAATTCAAGCTATAATAAAGCAGTGAGTAAACAGGTTATGGGGAGAGAGTTGGATTGGTCATCATTGCTTATAAAAGTCTGTCCACATGTGCCTCTGTTTCCTCGTCTGGCTCTAGCAGCCCAATTTGGACTTGCTAAACAAGTATTAGAATGTTGCTTCTACATGTGTAGCTTTTTCATTCTTCTAATGCTCCCGTAGCGGAACATCAACCTTCTATTGATGCCGTACAGATGTACTAGAGCCATTTTTCCTACTACTCCTATGCATTTGAGTTTGCAAATTGTTTTTGTTGATGACATAGAGCAGAACTTACAACTTCTGCTCCTTACCCAAAAAACTTACAACTTCTGCTGATACCTCCCGTTAATACCTCACAGTGGACTTTTCTCTCTCGCTAATTTTAGTCATTCTCCTGGTTTTAACAAACGATAAACAAATAGTTATGGATTTTTTACAATGAAATCATAAACTCCTTAAATTAAGAATCTCATAAGTTGCTCAAGAAAGCAAGTACATGTGGCAATTTACACGCAGTCAACCGGTAGTCTTCACAATGTCTCTTGATGTGTTTACACTACTTGAATTCTAAGGGGGGGCGTTTGAGTTACTAGCCATTGTTTTTCTTCTCGGATGTCAAGGAGTTTTAAATCCACAACTCATCTAATCTATCGCCTCAATTCTTTTGAAGTTAGTCTTGTTACCAGCTGAATAGACTCCTGTATATATAAGGCATGAATCTCCATGCTTTTTATTGTTCGGTGATCCAGTAAATAACTTGTGATTTCACACCAAATTGGGTTTGGGAATTTTTTTGACGAGCATAATGAATGCCATGAGCTAGGTCTCTAATGTCTGAATTTCCACGAAAAAGGTCTGAATATGTAAAGTCCATATTATAACTTGGATCCTTTCTAGGATTTAGTTCTCCATTTTGCACACTAGTGTCTGTCATTCCTACCTAAATGTATTTAATGATATTTTAAAATTGACGCATGAATGCCTTCATATAACTCAGCACATAGTCCACGTCACTGTGAAGTTTGTATGTTGTTGGATTTCCATGATTCCATCCTCTGCATTTTAGCTTCTGCATTCACTCAAAGAACTTATCAAATACTTTAATGTGATAAATTAAATAGGTTTCTCAACATTGGTTGTTAAGTTTTTCCAGCACTTATTTCGTTTTCCCTGTAGTTCATGATGTAAGTGTTTGGATCTCTAGAAGCTGGCCAGGCTCTTTCCTTTTCAATATCTAGTGTTTGCACTTTGGTATAGCATCCAAGACCAGTCATGCTGTATTTGTGCATCTTAATAGCTCTCCAGGACTAACAATCTTTTAGAACGGACCTCTGTCTTTGCATGAATGGAGAATAATTTCCTTTGTTTTGCCCAAATGGAAAGATATTCTGATTTGGATTGGGCACTTTGGATTATGGACCACTTCGCCATTTTGAGATAAGATAAAGAAGTACTTTAGAGAATTGGTGTTCCTGCTGATGTGAAGTATATTGATCCCACATATATGATCCGTGCGTGCCGTGCAAACGCATCAGATGGAATTCTCTGTACTGTTCTAGGACAAAATGCTGTGAGTCAACCTCCTTGTCTATTCTTTTCTGAGTTTGAGTGTTTTATGATGAAGTCCGCTCCAAAGGTCTTGAAATACTTTCATATCCTAAAAATAGGATTTTCTTTGCATGACTTTGTTCTTAGCTTGTTCAACTGGCTTCCCAAATTTAGCTGATAAACCTTGTGTAACTCAGCTAAATAGACAGCAGACTAGACTTGGAAGGAGTGTATAGTGGACAGTTTCTCGTGATAGTTCAGATGAACCTTAAAAAAATTGCTGCACTGATCGGTATCTTTTTCACATTATCCTCAATGCCTTCTCCAAAAATAAGTCACCCGGTTCTAGGAGTTGCTTCTTTTCAGTGTTCTTGTTTTTTTCAGTGTTGGGTCTCTGGACCTCTTAGAGAGTCCAAATATCAATGACTGTTCCTCAGTTCCATCCCTTTCCAACAGACCAAGTATTATTAGGACAGATGGCCCATGAGGTCAGGTTGGCTTCAAGGGAATTGTTGTTGTTAAGATTGAATCCAGGACCACACTACGAGGCCCATTTTCCTATTCGAGATTTGTGTTTGCTTTTGATTTCCGCGAAAATATTAAAACATTGTCTATATATATATATGTGTGTGTGTGTGTGTGTGTGTGTGTGTGTGTGTGTGTGTGTGTGTGAAAAAACTATATGCTTTGTGAAATTTCGGGTGTTTCTGGCTAAAGAAAGTCAATGTGTATCCGCTGCAAGATTTAGATTAAGTGAAAAGTTAAAATGAAAAGGCAATCCAGACATGCCCTCAAATGAGCAACTCCTTGGGTTTGCTTTATTAACATGCTGGTTTTGGCAGGTCCATGGGGCATTCGCTGGATACAGTGGAATTACAGTAGGCATATGCAACACTCACTATGTCTACTTCCCCATTCCAGAAGTCATTCAGTATGCTAGGGCTGTGGATCCAAACAGCAGAATGTGGCATCGTTGCTTGACCTCGACAGGTCAACCTGACTTTGTTTAAAGAGACTTCCTCTGATGGCGATCAGCAGGTATTTTTTTAATGGACGGGTCAACCCGACTTTGTTTAAAGAGACTTCCTCTGGTGGCGATCAGCAGGTATTTTTTTAATGGACGCAAAGAACCGAGAGTTGATTAACCGAGATTCTCTTCAGCTTGCTCATTTAGTTCAGAAGAAATAAAGGATAAAAAGGATGGCCATTCATCAATTTCTTTAACTTTACAGAAGAAGACACGTTAATACACCAAATTGAGAATAATACTGAGAGGAACTGCGGATCGACATTCTTCCGATGATCTGTACATGAATTTCATTCAGAACACTCATGTTGTTTGAGTACAATACTAGATCATTTGTATTATATGTTTCGTCGATTACAAGGTGGACTTGATTTATGGAATGTGGAGGAGACAAAAAAATCTCTTCTAGTTACATTGTATGCATGAGGAGACAATAAACATATGCATGTGGATGGCTTTACCGCATATAGCCTGAGACAAAAGAACCTAAAGACATGTTCATTTTGTTTTTTTTTTTGGTTGATGCCCAAAGACATGTTCATGGAAAGCAGGGTGTACTATATAACATGTGAATGGTTTATATGCACCTGTCATGTGGATGGCTTAACTTCCTGTTAAAATTTAAACATATGTGACGGGTTTCCTGCACTGCATTAAATACAAATTAGGGTTACTTTGCTTCAATGATACTGAGTTACGATGTGAATTATCGTTGGCAAACATGTTCATGGAAAGCATAGTCTAGAATTGTTGTACATGGTGGTCATGACCGTGGTGGTGTCGGCGACATTTGGAGATGGCAGTGACTGGCATGGGCAGCTGGTGTCTGGTGACCTGTGGTGATGGGGACAGATGGATGGCGATGGTGGCGATGATTGTTGATGGCTAATGATCTAGCCGAGTGGCGGTGGTTGTGGCCGGTGATGGAATGGGAGTATTCTCTCTAGTTATATGCTCTCGCTCGAGTTATATGCTTTCTCTAATGTGGCTCGGGTTTGGTGTCCGATGACCCTGAAGAGATCTACTTTAGTCGCCCCTCAAGCGCCAAAGCCGAGTATAGAAGCGAGGCTTAATCATCTCATGCTCAATCTCATCTCCTAATCTGAACATATGGTGTCATCTCTAGAGGGTTAATATGTCTGACCTCTATGAGAAAGGAGAACCATGAACAACAGAGATGCAAACGCTTGTTTTCCCCTTCGCACCCCATCAAATTGCTTCAACATATAAAACTTTGAAACATTGCTATAATATCTTTGACAGAGACTTTACAGTCCGGAAAAACATCGGTTATACCTAAATGTTATGTAGCCAGCCGAATTTGAAGTCATGACAAAAATTCTTTGCTTATGAGAGAGCATAACATTATCCCTACCTAGTAGATACATATGTCGATAGTTGAAAGGGGGAAAAAAAAAACAAGCTTTCTTTTCATCTTATCGCTCTCATTTTGTCCGACATAATTACTTATTAATTCTGTTCGACATAATTACTTATTATTCTTGAAAACAAAGAAAATTGTACTCTACGTATCGGATGCATCATGGACACTTATTGTAGATAAAGAGCTACACAAATTTGAACATACGATCAAATGAGGCCATCTCAGACGGATAGTGATCAATAATACATGAAGAGATACATTTCTTTTTCGGGAGAAGTATACCAGAACTGCCAAAAATTTCGAAAACAATCACTTAAATGCAAATTTTGATTTATTTGGCCGAAAATCCGACGTGACTTTTTTTTTATTAATATCTGAAGCTGACGTATCTCGCCAAAGGTCTAGTCAATTATAAAAAAAGACAAAAGTTCAAAAAATTATTAAGAAAATAAATAAATGTGAATTTAATTATATTAAAAAATATTTTTTAAAATAAGCTAAAATTAAACTAGAAATTAAAAAGAAAAAGAGGGTGGGGGATGGTTGGCTGGGTTGCCGAGCCCCAGCCACCTGTAAAACCCCACCCTCTTTTAAAAAGAATTGGCTTATTTTTAATTTTTTAAGTTTATTTTAAATTTTTGAAATCCACATAAACTAAATTTTTAAAAATTTGCCACATCAAAATAAAAAAATTAATTATAAATGCCACATAATCAATGTGACCAAAATTTCTCTAATTTAGCACTAAAGTAATTTTTTTTTCATTTTTGAAACTTAGTAAGTGACCGTTTTGAAACTTTTGAGTGTCGTACACAACTTTCTAGTACTTTTGAAACTTGCATGGCAATAATTTTAATTCTCAAAGATGAAAAAAAGGATCTGTTTGACAATAATTTTGATCTAAAAAAGTAATTCTGATTAGAATCATATTTTTTATTTTGTTTCCTGAATGATTTTGTTCTAATTGCACAAAATTTTTGTTCCTGAGAATTAGGGGTGATTGGTTCCCAATCCAGTCCAGTTCCCCTCAAGAACTGAGAATCAGGAACCAGACCAACCGTCCCAAGAACCAGACCGGACCAAACCGGACCGACAAATGGACCGGGCCGGGCCGAACCGAACTGACAAATCGCTTGCTGTGTACGTTCGGTTTTGGGCACTTTACGCAATCCTGAGCAATTTTATTTACATGTGAACCTGGCTTCATATCAAACCAGATTCCATTTCGTCATTTTGACTTGTGATGTGTCACAAACTTTACATACATTCTTGACATACTTAAACATTGACTAATTACAAATGATAAACCACAACTAGTAGACCAAGTTCTTTTTCCCTGCACAGTTGTACATCCACCATGGTTTCCACCCAAAGAAAACGAGACACATCCACCATAATTTCTAGCAGTGCACATGCACATAAATTGTCCAAGGCTTGAACACATGGAAAAGAATACCAAATGAAGCAAACTAGTCCAACAATCATCGTGGCACAAGAAAACACAAAAAACCTAGAATTTAGTCATGACACTAAAATATAAAAATGGGAAGACTTCTAGATTCAAATCCTTTCTTGATAATTGATGGATGAAGCAAAAGTGCGGCCAACCTGCAATAAGTATGTATAAGTAACGAACATTAATTTTGAATTAGAAATAGAATTACTAGAAATCAAACTTAAATAATGAATTCTTTGCTACTAATGTTGTTTACCTCCATGCAGAATGCTAACAAAGAAGGTCTAAAATAGTAGGCATATCAAGAAGAAGTTAAAAAAGATAAATCAGTGGTTATCAGGAAATGAATAAATAAAATGTGCAGGTCATGTAAAAGACATGCCTTCGTAAAGCACTCTCCACTCTCCAGTTCCTACCCACATGCCTTCAAATCCTTTTTATTTTTTGTTTGATATTAAGGTTTCTCCAAATAAACTGTCAGCATAGTCATAGTTCCCGAAAAAGGTGCTGTAAGATCTCCAAATTTGAATTTGGTTATGCTTCTTAGGAATCTATAATCAGGTTTGGCTGGTGCTTAGAGCAACACGACCAAGTGGGGCTCGCATTTCCACTCCAAAAACTAAGTCGTTTAATGTTGGATACAAAAGAAGGTTTCACATCTTTCTTTTTCATCAGGTGAACAGCCCAGTAATATACCATTACAGAAATAGTTCACGCCCAATAGCAGCAAAAAAAAAAGAGGTTGGTGCTTCAAACATAAAATGGTGCAATTTGTCGAACACTTGGTGTGTGAGTCACGGTGCAATTTATCTTTTCCACTCCAAATACTATCAATTAGATCCTTTCTTATAAAACTTCATCAACTTTCAGAACTGATCCACCAAAGTTCTAACCTAGAATACTATCACTTATACCCTCGTACACTGCATCAACACTTCGACCAAAAAAAGAGCATTGAGTATTTAGTATTTACCTTGATTCTGCAATCGGCTAAAACAAAGCAACAGAGGGAGGCTGAGTGGTCGGGCTCCTAAGCTCTGCTGCGAGAGGAGAAGCAACAGGATCTTCTGTGAGAGAGGAGGCAATTGGGATTAAGATCAAGAACAGCGAGAATAACAAGAAAAAAACCCAATCTATGTGACAAGAAGAGAAGTGAAAAAAAAAAACTCCAGATCGAATTGGCCCAATACCGTGACGAGAATTAGGGGTGAGCAAAGACCAAAGACCCTCTCTCCATTGGATCACCAGTTGGCTTACGTGTTGTCGCGACCCGAAAAATTTTCAATAGATATCGATCGGGTGAACGGATTATCAGGTTAATTGGATTAACTAACCTAATACGGACCTTCCCAAGTTCTACCGAATCGCAACTTTGGTTTTTTTGTTCAAATGATTTCAAAATTTGGAGTCGCCACTAATCATTTTTTGTAAGTCGATTAGGAACCTAAGTAAATTAGTGGGAGAACTAAATTACTTCTACGAACCAGAGATTATGAGTTCGGGGACTTGGTTACACTAGTTAACTAAAACTAATGCCCTTTCGGTACCTTAATTTCATGGATATCCTAATTTGGCAACTCAAGGTTGGTTTACTCTTAAGATTCTAGTGAGGTGATCTCTTTTTTTGTATTTTCACTTTTTAAATGGAGTGCATGTGAATGACATATTTTGGTATTCTCAAAGCATTAAAAATTCCCTGAAGCCGAAAGAGGGAGTGAGCTAACGACTTCTGTGCAGTGTTGAGACCTCCAGCAGGTGGCTCGGCCTACTCGTTCTGGGGTCTGATGATTCAGAAATTAAATTGCATAAAATAAATTTAGCAAATAAAGGACCTCCAATGGGAGGCTCGGCCTTAGCTTGGCCTACCCATTCTGGGGTTTAATGGTGCAAAAATTAAATTGCGAAAATTAAGGGCGACAAATAAAGGACCTCCAATGAGGGATTCGCCTTGGCTTGGCCTACCCATTCTGGGGTTTGACGGTGCGAAAATTAAATTGTAGAAATTAAATGCGGTAAATAAAGGACCTCCAACGATAGATTTGAACTTGGCTCGGCCTACCCATTCTGGGGTTGACGGTGCGAAAATTAAATTGCAGAAATTAAATGCGGTAAATAAAAGACGTCCAACGAGTGAGCTTGCCCTTCCCATTCTAAGGTTTGATGGTGCAGAAATAAATTGCAGAAAATAAGGACAATAATAAAGGACCTCCATGGTGGCCCAGCCTTGGTTCAGCCTGCCCTCCCTGGGGTTTGATGGTACAGAAATTAAATTGCAGAAAGTAAAAGGCAGAAAATAAAGGACTGCCAGTGGGTGGGTCAGTCTTCCTATTCTGGGGGTTGATGTGCAGAAATTAAATTGTAGAAAGTAAGGACAGTAAATAAAGGACATCCAATGGGTGGCCCGGCCTTGGCTCGGCCTTGCCCTTTTTGGAGTTTAATGGTGCAGAAATTAAACTACAGAAAGTATAGACAATAAATAAATGACCTCCAGCATGTGGTTTTCACCTTCCCATTCTTGGGTTTGGATCTTTTTTTTTTTAAATAAAATACAGCAAATTAATTAGACAATTCGAGCCAAAGCTCGCAAACAGATTAGCTGAGGAGTCGGTGAACGCTTGGGAGCTCGTCCAGGTCAATTTTATGCTCCCGCAGGCTTCGCCGTTGATATGGAGCTGCCTTTACCTGACATAAAATATGGTGAAAGGGAAGTGTAATTCCTTACACTTCCCTTTCACCATATTTTATGTCAGGTAAAGGCAGCTCCATATCAACGGCGAAGCCTGCGGGAGCATAAAATTGACCTGGACGAGCTCCCAAGCGTTCACCGACTCCTCAGCTAATCTGTTTGCGAGCTTTGGCTCGAATTGTCTAATTAATTTGCTGTATTTTATTTAAAAAAAAAAATCCAAACCCAAGAATGGGAAGGTGAAAACCACATGCTGGAGGTCATTTATTTATTGTCTATACTTTCTGTAGTTTAATTTCTGCACCATTAAACTCCAAAAAGGGCAAGGCCGAGCCAAGGCCGGGCCACCCATTGGATGTCCTTTATTTACTGTCCTTACTTTCTACAATTTAATTTCTGCACCATCAACCCCCAGAATAGGAAGACTGACCCACCCACTGGCAGTCCTTTATTTTCTGCCTTTTACTTTCTGCAATTTAATTCTGTACCATCAAACCCCAGGGAGGGCAGGCTGAACCAAGGCTGGGCCACCCATTGGAGGTCCTTTATTTATTGTCCTTATTTTCTGCAATTTAATTTCTGCACCATCAAACCTTAGAATGGGAAGGGCAAGCTCACTCGTTGGACGTCTTTTATTTACCGCATTTAATTTCTGCAATTTAATTTTCGCACCGTCAACCCCAGAATGGGTAGGCCGAGCCAAGTTCAAATCTATCGTTGGAGGTCCTTTATTTACCGCATTTAATTTCTACAATTTAATTTTCGCACCGTCAAACCCCAGAATGGGTAGGCCAAGCCAAGGCCGAATCCCTCATTGGAGGTCCTTTATTTGTCGCCCTTAATTTTCGCAATTTAATTTTTGCACCATTAAACCCCAGAATGGGTAGGCCAAGCTAAGGCCGAGCCTCCCATTGGAGGTCCTTTATTTGCTAAATTTATTTTATGCAATTTAATTTCTGAATCATCAGACCCCAGAACGAGTAGGCCGAGCCACCTGCTGGAGGTCTCAACACTGCACAGAAGTCGTTAGCTCACTCCCTCTTTCGGCTTCAGGGAATTTTTAATGCTTTGAGAATACCAAAATATGTCATTCACATGCACTCCATTTAAAAGTGAAAATACAAAAAAAGAGATCACCTCACTAGAATCTTAAGAGTAAACCAACCTTGAGTTGCCAAATTAGGATATCCATGAAATTAAGGTACCGAAAGGGCATTAGTTTTAGTTAACTAGTGTAACCAAGTCCCCGACTCATAATCTCTGGTTCGTAGAAGTAATTTAGTTCTCCCACTAATTTACTTAGGTTCCTAATCGACTTACAAAAAATGATTAGTGGCGACTCCAAATTTTGAAATCATTTGAACAAAAAAACCAAAGTTGCGATTCGGTAGAACTTGGGAAGGTCCGTATTAGGTTAGTTAATCCAATTAACCTGATAATCCGTTCACCCGATCGATATCTATTGAAAATTTTTCGGGTCGCGACAACACGTAAGCCAACTGGTGATCCAATGGAGAGAGGGTCTTTGTCTTTGCTCACCCCTAATTCTCGTCACGGTATTGGGCCAATTCGATCTGGAGTTTTTTTTTTTCACTTCTCTTCTTGTCACATAGATTGGGTTTTTTCTTGTTATTCTCGCTGTTCTTGATCTTAATCCCAATTGCCTCCTCTCTCACAGAAGATCCTGTTGCTTCTCCTCTCGCAGCAGAGCTTAGGAGCCCGACCACTCAGCCTCCCTCTGTTGCTTTGTTTTAGCCGATTGCAGAATCAAGGTAATACTAAATACTCAATGCTCTTTTTTTTGGTCGAAGTGTTGATGCAGTGTACGAGGGTATAAGTGATAGTATTCTAGGTTAGAACTTTGGTGGATCAGTTCTGAAAGTTGATGAAGTTTTATAAGAAAGGATCTAATTGATAGTATTTGGAGTGGAAAAGATAATTGCACCGTGACTCACACACCAAGTGTTCGACAAATTGCACCATTTTATGTTTGAAGCACCAACCTCTTTTTTTTTGCTGCTATTGGGCGTGAACTATTTCTGAATGGTATATTACTGGGCTGTTCACCTGATGAAAAAGAAAGATTGAAACCTTCTTTTGTATCCAACATTAAACGACTTAGTTTTTTGGAGTGGAAATGCGAGCCCCACTTGTCGTGTTGCTCTAAGCACCAGCCAAACCTGATTATAGATTCCTAGAAGCATAACCAAATTCAAATTTGGAGATCTTACAGCACCTTTTTCGGGAACTATGACTATGCTGACAGTTTATTTGGAGAACCTTAATATCAAACAAAAAATAAAAGGATTTGAAGGCATGTGGGTAGGAACTGGAGAGTGGAGAGTGCTTTACGAAGGCATGTCTTTTACATGACCTGCACATTTTATTTATTCATTTCCTGATAACCACTGATTTATCTTTTTTAACTTCTTCTTGATATGCCTACTATTTTAGACCTTCTTTGTTAGCATTCTGCATGGAGGTAAACAACATTAGTAGCAAAGAATTCATTATTTAAGTTTGATTTCTAGTAATTCTATTTCTAATTCAAAATTAATGTTCGTTACTTATACATACTTATTGCAGGTTGGCCGCACTTTTGCTTCATCCATCAATTATCAAGAAAGGATTTGAATCTAGAAGTCTTCCCATTTTTATATTTTAGTGTCATGACTAAATTCTAGGTTTTTTGTGTTTTCTTGTGCCACGATGATTGTTGGACTAGTTTGCTTCATTTGGTATTCTTTTCCATGTGTTCAAGCCTTGGACAATTTATGTGCATGTGCACTGCTAGAAATTATGGTGGATGTGTCTCGTTTTCTTTGGGTGGAAACCATGGTGGATGTACAACTGTGCAGGGAAAAAGAACTTGGTCTACTAGTTGTGGTTTATCATTTGTAATTAGTCAATGTTTAAGTATGTCAAGAATGTATGTAAAGTTTGTGACACATCACAAGTCAAAATGACGAAATGGAATCTGGTTTGATATGAAGCCAGGTCACATGTAAATAAAATTGCTCAGGATTGCGTAAAGTGCCCAAAACCGAACGTACACAGCAAGCGATTTGTCAGTTCGGTTCGGCCCGGCCCGGTCCATTTGTCGGTCCGGTTTGGTCCGGTCTGGTTCTTGGGACGGTTGGTCTGGTTCCTGATTCTCAGTTCTTGAGGGGAACTGGACTGGATTGGGAACCATCACCCCTAATTCTCAGGAACAAAAATTTTGTGCAATTAGAACAAAATCATTCAGGAAACAAAATAAAAAATATGATTCTAATCAGAATTACTTTTTTAGATCAAATTATTGTCAACAGATCCTTTTTTTCATCTTTGAGAATTAAAATTATTGCCATGCAAGTTTCAAAAGTACTAGAAAGTTGTGTACGACACTCAAAAGTTTCAAAACGGTCACTTACTAAGTTTCAAAAATGAAAAAAAAATTACTTTAGTGCTAAATTAGAGAAATTTTGGTCACATTGATTATGTGGCATTTATAATTAATTTTTTTATTTTGATGTGGCAAATTTTTTAAAAATTTAGTTATGTGGATTTCAAAAATTTAAAATAAACTTAAAAATTAAAAATAAGCCAATTCTTTTTAAAAGAGGGTGGGGTTTTACAGGTGGCTGGGGCTCGGCAACCCCAGCCAACCATCCCCCACCCTCTTTTTCTTTTTAATTTCTAGTTTAATTTTAGCTTATTTTAAAAAATATTTTTTAATATAATTAAATTCACATTTATTTATTTTCTTAATAATTTTTTGAACTTTTGTCTTTTTTTATAATTGACTAGACCTTTGGCGAGATACGTCAGCTTCAGATATTAATAAAAAAAAAGTCACGTCGGATTTTCGGCCAAATAATCAAAATTTGCATTTAAGTGATTGTTTTCGAAATTTTTGGCAGTTCTGGTATACTTCTCCCGAAAAAGAAATGTATCTCTTCATGTATTATTGATCACTATCCGTCTGAGATGGCCTCATTTGATCGTATGTTCAAATTTGTGTAGCTCTTTATCTACAATAAGTGTCCATGATGCATCCGATACGTAGAGTACATTTTCTTTGTTTTCAAGAATAATAAGTAATTATGTCGAACAGAATTAATAAGTAATTATGTCGGACAAAATGAGAGCGATAAGATGAAAAGAAAGCTTGTTTTTTTTTCCCCCTTTCAACTATCGACATATGTATCTACTAGGTAGGGATAATGTTATGCTCTCTCATAAGCAAAGAATTTTTGTCATGACTTCAAATTCGGCTGGCTACATAACATTTAGGTATAACCGATGTTTTTCCGGACTGTAAAGTCTCTGTCAAAGATATTATAGCAATGTTTCAAAGTTTTATATGTTGAAGCAATTTGATGGGGTGCGAAGGGGAAAACAAGCGTTTGCATCTCTGTTGTTCATGGTTCTCCTTTCTCATAGAGGTCAGACATATTAACCCTCTAGAGATGACACCATATGTTCAGATTAGGAGATGAGATTGAGCATGAGATGATTAAGCCTCGCTTCTATACTCGGCTTTGGCGCTTGAGGGCGACTAAAGTAGATCTCTTCAGGGTCATCGGACACCAAACCCGAGCCACATTAGAGAAAGCATATAACTCGAGCGAGAGCATATAACTAAGAGAGAATACTCCCATTCCATCACCGGCCACAACCACCGCCACTCGGCTAGATCATTAGCCATCAACATCATCGCCACCATCGCCATCCATCTGTCCCCATCACCACAGGTCACCAGACACCAGCTGCCCATGCCAGTCACTGCCATCTCCAAATGTCGCCGACACCACCACGGTCATGACCACCATGTACAACAATTCTAGACTATGCTTTCCATGAACATGTTTGCCAACGATAATTCACATCGTAACTCAGTATCATTGAAGCAAAGTAACCCTAATTTGTATTTAATGCAGTGCAGGAAACCCGTCACATATGTTTAAATTTTAACAGGAAGTTAAGCCATCCACATGACAGGTGCATATAAACCATTCACATGTTATATAGTACACCCTGCTTTCCATGAACATGTCTTTGGCATCAACCAAAAAAAAAAAAAAATGAACATGTCTTTAGGTTCTTTTGTCTCAGGCTATATGCGGTAAAGCCATCCACATGCATATGTTTATTGTCTCCTCATGCATACAATGTAACTAGAAGAGATTTTTTTGTCTCCTCCACATTCCATAAATCAAGTCCACCTTGTAATCGACGAAACATATAATACAAATGATCTAGTATTGTACTCAACAACATGAGTGTTCTGAATGAAATTCATGTACAGATCATCGAAGAATGTCGATCCGCAGTTCCTCTCAGTATTATTCTCAATTTGGTGTATTAACGTGTCTTCTTCTGTAAAGTTAAAGAAATTGATGAATGGCCATCCTTTTTATCCTTTATTTCTTCTGAACTAAATGAGCAAGCTGAAGAGAATCTCGGTTAATCAACTCTCGGTTCTTTGCGTCCATTAAAAAATACCTGCTGATCGCCACCAGAGGAAGTCTCTTTAAACAAAGTCGGGTTGACCCGTCCATTAAAAAAATACCTGCTGATCGCCATCAGAGGAAGTCTCTTAAACAAAGTCAGGTTGACCTGTCGAGGTCAAGCAACGATGCCACATTCTGCTGTTTGGATCCACAGCCCTAGCATACTGAATGACTTCTGGAATGGGGAAGTAGACATAGTGAGTGTTGCATATGCCTACTGTAATTCCACTGTATCCAGCGAATGCCCCATGGACCTGCCAAAACCAGCATGTTAATAAAGCAAACCCAAGGAGTTGCTCATTTGAGGGCATGTCTGGATTGCCTTTTCATTTTAACTTTTCACTTAATCTAAATCTTGCAGCGGATACACATTGACTTTCTTTAGCCAGAAACACCCGAAATTTCACAAAGCATATAGTTTTTTCACACACACACACACACACACACACACACACACACACACACACACACACATATATATATATAGACAATGTTTTAATATTTCGCGGAAATCAAAAGCAAACACAAATCTCGAATAGGAAAATGGGCCTCGTAGTGTGGTCCTGGATTCAATCTTAACAACAACAATTCCCTTGAAGCCAACCTGACCTCATGGGCCATCTGTCCTAATAATACTTGGTCTGTTGGAAAGGGATGGAACTGAGGAACAGTCATTGATATTTGGACTCTCTAAGAGGTCCAGAGACCCAACACTGAAAAAAACAAGAACACTGAAAAGAAGCAACTCCTAGAACCGGGTGACTTATTTTTGGAGAAGGCATTGAGGATAATGTGAAAAAGATACCGATCAGTGCAGCAATTTTTTTAAGGTTCATCTGAACTATCACGAGAAACTGTCCACTATACACTCCTTCCAAGTCTAGTCTGCTGTCTATTTAGCTGAGTTACACAAGGTTATCAGCTAAATTTGGAAGCCAGTTGAACAAGCTAAGAACAAAGTCATGCAAAGAAAATCCTATTTTTAGGATATGAAAGTATTTCAAGACCTTTGGAGCGGACTTCATCATAAAACACTCTCAAACTCAAAAGAAAAGAATAGACAAGGAGGTTGACTCACAGCATTTTGTCCTAGAACAGTACAGAGAATTCCATCTGATGCGTTTGCACGGCACGCACGGATCATATATGTGGGATCAATATACTTCACATCAGCAGGAACACCAATTTCTCTAAAGTACTTCTTTATCTGCAAGAAGTCAAAGGAAAAAATGGCGAAGTGGTCCATAATCCAAAGTGCCCAATCCAAATCAGAATATCTTTCCATTTGGGCAAAACAAAGGAAATTATTTTCTCCATTCATGCAAAGACAGAGGTCCGTTCATAAAAGATTGTTAGTCCTGGAGAGCTATTAAGATGCACAAATACAGCATGACTGGTCTTGGATGCTATACCAAAGTGCAAACACTAGATATTGAAAAGGAAAGAGCCTGGCCAGCTTCTAGAGATCCAAACACTTACATCATGAACTACAGGGAAAACGAAATAAGTGCTGGAAAAACTTAACACCAATGTTGAGAAACCTATTTAATTTATCACATTAAAGTATTTGATAGTTCTTTGAGTGAATGCAGAAGCTAAAATGCAGAGGATGGAATCATGGAAATCCAACAACATACAAACTTCACAGTGACGTGGACTATGTGCTGAGTTATATGAAGGCATTCATGCGTCAATTTTAAAATATCTTAAATACATTTAGGTAGGAATGACAGACACTAGTGTGCAAAATGGAGAACTAAATCCTAGAAAGGATCCAAGTTATAATATGGACTTTACATATTCAACCTTTTTCGTGGAAATTCAGACATTAGAGACTAGCTCATGGCATTCATTATGCTCGTCAAAAAATTCCCAAACCCAATTTGGTGTGAAATCACAAGTTATTTACTGGATCACCGAACAATAAAAAGCATGGAGATTCATGCCTTATATATACAGGAGTCTATTCAGCTGGTAACAAGACTAACTTCAAAAGAATTGAGGCGATAGATTAGATGAGTTTGTGGATTTAAACTCCTTGACATCCGAGAAGAAAACAATGGCTAGTAACTCAAACGCCCCCCTTAGAATTCAAGTAGTGTAAACACATCAAGAGACATTGTGAAGACTACCGGTTGACTGCGTGTAAAATTGCCACATGTACTTGCTTTCTTGAGCCAACTTATGAGATTCTTAATTAAGGAGTTTATGATTTCATTGTAAAAAATCCATAACTATTTTGTTTATCGTTTGTTAAAACCAGGAGAATGACTAAAATTAGCGAGAGAGAAAAGTCCACTGTGAGGTATTAACGGGAGGTATCAGCAGAAGTTGTAAGTTTTTTTGGGTAAGGAGCAGAAGTTGTAAGTTCTGCTCTATGTCATCAACAAAAACAATTTGCAAACTCAAATGCATAGGAGTAGTAGGAAAATGGCTCTAGTACATCTGTACGGCATCAATAGAAGGTTGATGTTCCGCTACGGGAGCATTAGAAGAATGAAAAAGCTACACATGTAGAAGCAACATTCTAATACTTGTTTAGCAAGTCCAAATTGGCTGCTAGAGCCAGACGAGGAAACAGAGGCACATGTGGACAGACTTTTATAAGCAATGATGACCAATCCAACTCTCTCCCATAACCTGTTTACTCACTGCTTTATTATAGCTTGAATTGCTTGACCCGAGACTCAAATGAAAAGTTTGTAGATTAACATGAAGTCCCACCACAACCAGTCCACTCCCTTCTTGGTTTCAAAATGTAGAAATAATAGGTATGAAGTGGGGATCCATCACTTAGTGTTGCAAAATGACTTTTAGAAAAGAAAGAAGACATATTGCTTTACCTAATGCATGGGCACAACTCCTGCCAAATAAATGCTTTCTGTAGGAGACATTCAATCCAAAATATTAACCCTTTAATGCTTTTATCTTTGAACAAAAATTCCATTTCTTTGACAAAATAAATCTTTGTACATCAGATAAACTATATATCATGAACAAGTTATGACTGCCAGATATACTTCTCCTAAAAGGAAGGTTAACTTGCTTTTTTGTCCACTCTGCTTACGTCATTTAAAAATAACACTAAGCATAACATGAAATCCACACATGGCACGAGTTTCTTCTCATCCATTTGTATTCATGAGGATAACCCATCAAGGAAAGTGCAAACACCAACCTCCTGTTGAATATGCACACCAATATCACCCAGCACAATATTTCCAGATGCATCCTTAGCATTAGTTCTCTCAAGAAAATCTGCAAATGAAAGAATAAAAGTCATCGATTGCTTAAGTCCTTGCTTCGCCATCAAAGAAGTCATTTGATAATCCACTCAAAACATAACCAACAGAAAGTATAGAAAAAAGTACAGTGTTCTTTGG
>JAGVVM010005043.1:0-20644 GCA_019149425.1 Psidium friedrichsthalianum
AAAAGACGCGATAGGTACCGGAGAATCGATGCGAAGAGCACATGCGGACTATAGTACTCCGGACCGGGACGTGCCCTTGAACGTCGACGGTCTGGGCTACGACTGCCCCCCTCCGGTAAAGCCCCCCCTCTGGCTCAGTCCCAGCGGCAAACCGACGGACAGCTAAGCGCATTCAACGAGCAATTTCTGTGCTATCCTAATCTTGATTGACTTCCGTTACACATCTCCAGCATGGTTCTCCTACTCAGATCCATTGTGAGGGACATCACTAGAACGAAAATCGGAAGGGGCACACTTTTTGCCACAGCCGCCAAACACCAGTATCTTTCTCCCACCGTAAACTGTCAAAGGTGCCATAACCCGTGACGGTGGTGTCCATGCTGCTGGTATCTCTCTCAGATGGGTTTCTCCATCGAGGATCAAGCAGAAAAGTATCGCCGTGAGGACGCCAGAATCCGCAAACCACCGGAACTATCAATTTGCTTGCCATCAAGGGTGCAAGAACTGTGCCATGATCTTGGAAGAGGAGGAGCCAATCCAGATATCTCACGCCATGTTGGGGGTTTGCATCCAAATCCAGCAGGAAAACATCATTAAGTAAGCCTTGCCTTCCACAGCCTCCAAATACAACCAAGTGGGACCCATTCACACAAGTAAGTGTATGACCCCAACGACCAGGCGGAGGAGAGCTAACTTGGACATGTCGCCACTCTGGATTGCTAGCGTTCAGATCCAATACAAAAGTATCATTCATTGGTTGCATGTTAACCCCTTCACCCCCGAAGAGGACAACTCGATTGCCGACTGCACAAGCACTGAAGTTGCATCGAGAGGGTTCAACAGCACCTCCAACAGTTAGCTTCCTCCAAGCTGCTGCTTCGAGGGTGGTTAGCTCCCTTGCAAGTCGACCCCAACCTAGTCTCTTTGCACCAGGCACAGTTTCCAAGAGACGGGTAGTTTCACTGCCCCATGCATTTTGACAGACCATTCTCCATAGGTCTTCATTCTTTGTGAGAGCGTAGAATCGAGTACAGACAGAGCCAACCGCTGCAATATCTCTTGGTGTCAATCTTGAAAGTATATTAAGTGAGATTACCTCATCACTCAATTGAAATATCCCACACAACAACCCACGTGCAACATTTCGATCCCCCATTGACAAGATAGGGAGAGAGGATAGACGAGTACGAAACCGTTCAGTTGATTTGGCAGAATCCTTTCCAGATATTGGACCAAGGTCAATGTTGGCTTCAGTAAAGAATTGTATCCCAATAACATGAGTAATTGCCTCATCATCTCCATAAATAGGGGTTAATCGCAATCTATTCAGCAATGGAGATCCATCTTTCCGGAAGTTCAAAAGCTCCCCTTGGAATTCAATCCCTTCATCCATACATCGTCTTATTTCTGCGACTACAGCCGAGTCCACCAAAGGATGCCTTCTCTTGGCAAATGGGCCTCTACACTGCAAGAAACGACTGCACAAGTTCCATGGAATTAGGTATATTAAAAAAAGTTAAAAAAGGGAGAGAGACTGCAATAGCTAGCAACTCACTCGCAAACATGGTATAATTCTTACCACCACATGCACTGACACACACCTGCTAAATTTGCAATAATACAAAAATAGCAGACAGTAAATCCTAATAGTGGTACACAACAACAGGAGACTCAGGAGCACACGACCCAAAAGAAGATAACTGCAAACCATATAACATGTAAAAATGATCTATGACTTAATCAGCATCCTGGAGGCTATAGATTTTGACTCAGTTGAAGCTATCATAGTACCACCAGGTGATTATTGTGGTGCAATATGAGCCGGGAAAGAAAAAGAATAATTGAAAAAATATATCCGGTTACAAGAAGATGAACATGAACATATAACTCCCAAAATCATGTTGCTGTCTCAACAATCCTGACCTAAAAGACCAACTCAGGAGCACAAGTCCAGGACTTAAGACCACTATCCACAATGTCTCACAAGAACCCAGACTATAGTCCACGTGCTTTCAGAGACAGAACAAATCAGAACTACTAATTAATTAGATTCTGGACAAGCAATAATTCATCCAACATTCTTTATGAATCAATTGCACAGCAAAAGACCTAGAAAAGGCACCTGAAGCATATCTCCTGAAGCAGTTCAGCACACTAATATTCTTTAACTAGAACACTTTTGTGGATCATTTGATTACCCTCAGATAGTAAATAGAGGGGGGGAAAAAACAATATCCAACACTGCACCCAACACCCCCTCACATAGGAACTTAAAAGTTTGTTCACTGCCATCACCAAGAACAAAGGGTCACATATCCCTTATTTATCTTATCATGAAGTGACCGATCCACTTCAATAGCCATTGAAGATATAATCCTAACAAAGGTATCATATGACAAAGTTAAATAACATATCCTAGTGCTCATTATTCTGCCTTCAAACTGCGTTGACAATGGACATGCCGACAAGCATCCTGCCAATTACCCCTGAGGCTGTATACCTTGTCAACCACACAGTTTCCAGTACAAAAGCAGTTTATTCAGTTGTTTTCTGCAATCCAACTAATAGTGCCAATGAAACAGGGCTGGAACTTTCTCGTCCCTACAAAGTATATTCTCACTAATTGCAGCCAAACAGGAAAATCAAAACCACTTGGCACGCATGCCTTTCATAATATCTCATCTAAACAGTTTATCAGCAAAGTCTATGCATATGCTAAAGCTTCAAAGTACCAGATTATCTAGGATGATTCTCTATATGCCTCTGGACCGCATATTATGCCTTGTTACTATTCTCTAAGATTGTTAAAACTTCGGTCAAAGCAGCAAACCTTGTAGTTGGCAACGCTGAGATCATCAGACAGTCAAAATCACAATTCAGGATAGGTAGAGAACAACTCCAATACCACCAACTTGGATTGGCTATTGCACCCTACATCGTTAGGTATCCGCCTACTCCATATTCTCTATGTGGTCAAGGCCCTTTTTCTGAAATTTCTGGTGCCAACTCAGAGTCGCCCAGTCCCTTTGACCTCATACAGAAGAAATTTGTGGGCCCCGTGAAACGTTTAGTTTGGGCAATATTAACTGGTTTTTCAAACACAAAGTCTAATCTCATCTTAAATCCAGAAAATCTTCATACTAATCATCATCGTAACTACTCATTTCATGCACACGCTGAATCATGACCACCCAACAATTCAATTTCATATCATTGGCATAACTTACTGTCTTTTAACATTTCATCCAAGCTTATGCAACATTCTATACCCATGTATGACTCATGTATGACTCTCAGTGAACTTCTGTAATTCAGCATCCACGCTATTCTCATATAATTATCCCCATAACCCACCAACTTCGTGACATACCTTGGGCCTAAATATTTACAATCATTTCATTAATACCGCCATTTCTCAACAGACCAATCACCACCGTAATTACTCATTTCATGCACACGCTGAATCATGACCACCCAACAATTCAATTTCATATCATTGGCATAACTTACTGTCTTTTTAACATTTCATCCGAGCGTAAGCAACATTCTATCCCCTTGTATGATTCTGAGTCAACTTCTGTAATTCAGAATCCATGCTATTCTCATACATTTATACCCATAAACCCACCAACTTTGTAACATATCTTGGGCCCAAAAATTTATAATCGTTTCATTAATACCACCATTTTTCGACAGATTAATCACCACCATAATTACTCATTTCATGCACATGCTGAATCATGACCACTCAACAGACAATTTCATATCGCAAAACTTCTGTCTTTTAACATTTCATCGCGAGCTTATGCAGCATTCTATCGCCATGTATGACTCTCAGTAAAATTCTGCATTTCAGCATCCACTCTATTCTCATGCACAATATCCCCATAAACCCACCAACTTCGTGACATATCTTGGGCCTAAACATTTAAAATCGTTTCATTAAGACCACCATTTTTCTACAGACATCACTGTAATTACTCATTTCATGCGCACCCAGAATTGTGACCACCCAACACTCAGTTTCATATCACTGGCATAACTTCTGTCTTTCAACATTTCATCGCAAGCTTATGCATCATTCTATCCCCGTGTATGACTCTCAACAAGCTTCTGTACTTCAGCATCCACTCTTTTCTCATGCATGGCATCCCCGAGAACCCACCAACTTTGTGACATATATTGATCCTAAACCTTTATGATTGTTTCATTTAAACCGCAACCGATTATTTACTTGCCATTGATACTTCATCTCCAACCACCTTAAACAAATATTTCTTCAGCCCCCAGACCATGTTTAGCTAGGTCTTCTAGGACACAGTTTTTTTGGGTAAGGGTAAGGATTCTTCTAGGACACAGTTTGTCTGCAAATATATGAAAGTTGCATACTCTTCCTAGAATCTATGTCAAACCACCTCCACTGAACATTTTTTAGCCCCCCAAATATGTTCCCACCAACTTTTGATAGAAAAAACTGTGTCTCTAATCCAACCTTCTTTCGACTTTTCAGTGCTAACACATGCATCCAAGAGGCAAGCATCTAAGGGCGGACCAAAAGTTCCCTCTCCAGGCCCTGCCCTTGTTCCCTAATCACCACTCCATGCTCCATAATATGAAAATTTCAAACCTTTTTTACATTCTCACACCATGCTGGAATGAAGCATCCATGCAGGTGCCACAGCACATTGTGTTAAGTAATTACCACATCTAATGGAAATGATTCAGTCAAGATCTATGTGCATATCTTGTATGTAAAGCCACATCTTTTCACCAGCTTAAATTTCATCCACGCAGATCCTTATAGCAAACAACCAATTCCAATCCTAATAATAGTGCAATCAAACCCTCAGGCACTCGTGCATTGGAATTCCATTTCTCATCAACCAGATGGCTTCTTGTTTGACGGAAATTGGAATACCCCCCCCCCCCCAAAAAAAAAAAAAAAAAACTACACCCACGCCTTCAAGAAGAAGATTCTTGCAGATAGGTATAAAAAGTTGCACGCAATAATCTGCCATATTTTGTTATAAGGCATAATCAGTTACGCAAACCGCAACGATAAATTTCCACATACTATTTGTTCTTTATGTTTCTACCGCTCAAAATTTCAGTATGGAATTCTCCCTCAGTAATCTCTTTGACATAAATGAATCTGAATCTATTCCATCAATTTTGATATCAGCAACGTTGTTGAGATACGCAAGAAAGACGAAAGAATTAGAAATGAAACTTTTAAACAGTCATAAACAAATGATCCCATCAGATAAAAGATGACTATAGTTTCCACAAAACATTAAAATATTCACAACTACTAAATTCCATGGAATAGCCAATGCTTGTAATTATTTCGCAGTAAGCGACCACCTAGACAGTGGTAAAAGACAATCAAGTACCATAGTCGCTGCCACATATTACTGAAGCTTCCTGAGAGGTCTGAAGCTTCAGCAAGACCTCTCAGGAAGGGATCGACACAAAAAACACAAAAGTAAGCCTCCTCAGGCGCATCCAAAAAGCTCCACCCAGTACTTCTCTTCCCATAAAACCTCCCACGGTTTCATTCCAGATTAGGAATAACTAAAAACTTCCAGCTTTAAATCAAGATGAAAATCCTAAAACCCATATCATTTACATCACTCCATTGAAAATACCAGAACCAGCTCGCTCAATTAACAGTAATATAACCCCAACAACACATGAAGAAAAACAGCAAAGCAGATGACCTAATCTCAAACAACAAAAATGCACCTCACTCATCTCCCCATCAAATGCAACAACAGAGAAGATAGAAGGGGAGAGAGAGAGAGAAGAGAGAGATTAGAAACTGACCAGTTGCGACCGAGGACCTCCTCGGCGCGATACCGGTGACCATCTCGAAGACGGCGTTAACGTAAATGATGGGGTGGTCGGGCTCAAGAGCGTCGGTGACGACGAACCCGCAGGGCGAGGCAATCTGTATCAAGTTCTCGACGGGAAAGGAATCGGGCCACCGTCGTTGAGCATGAACCCCGCTTCCTCTTCATCCCCGCTCAAATCCGAATTGCTACTGCTGTCCCACTCCATCAATTCCTCCCCAAAGCTCCAAGCTTTCCGATTCGCTGGTGCCTCTCTCTTCAACCCATTAATAGAAACTCCGAGGAGAAGTGGCGGTGAACGCGCGAGGAGGAGAGACGCCGACCCAATTGAGCTTGTCTCGCTTCGCGAGAGCGAGAGGAAGAAGGGGGCAAATGGAGGGTTTTAGGTTTCTTGAGGTTCGCGTGTTCGTGCGTGCTAAGGAGAGGAGAGGAGGGAGAGAGAGAGAGAGAGAGAGAGCGCGCGCGCGATGGGGGAGATGGAGAGAGAAAGAGTGAGGAAATGTGAATTGAGTATGTTTGGCCAAGAAACGACGCAGAGAGCGAGAGAGAGAGAGAGAGAGGGGACATGTGTGCAGACCGACTCGGTGACGGTAGAAAAATCTGGTCCTTCGGAGTGGCCCAAATTCTGTTTGATATTTTTCCTTTTTTCCTTTCTTTTTGCCTTTTTATTTATTTATTTATTACTCGTAAGAGTTATAGAATTTTTGCATCAAATTTTTGTTTTCACATGAAATCTCTTCAATTATTTTTTAAAACATTATGTGATTTGCTTATTCTACGACGTTTGGTGATTCAAATTCAATCAACCTGATCAAAATATGACACGGCTCGTTGCGCTGTTAGTGACGTTAAAATGCTTATTAAAAAACGTTATTTTTAGCTAAATTCATTAAGGAAATTTGTCATCAATAGCCTATGACAGAACTTACTGCATCAAAATAAGGTGGCAGGTTTACCTAACAAAAGGATTTCGTTTCTCTATGCCATTCCTGGATTGGGGTCCTTCTTACAGTGCATTGCCATATCTTAGGAAGCACCGAACTATAGTCCCCCGCAAGTCAGCGTCTGTGGTCCAATCGAGCATCCATTGCTCGTAACGAGTTCTGCGATCCACCCATCACACGTTTTCTAGTTTTCCCTTTTTGGATGGGCGAAAAATATCATCTTTACTCCAAACAGCCTATGACAAGAACGGGAAGTAATCCAAAAAAGGACAGAACAACCCCTCTTTTGATCCTCCCTTATGCTCTAATCAGGCTTTGTCAATCCAGTGCGCCATGTATCGTAAATCTCCCCCCGCCGCGAAGTGACTCGCAAATCTCATGAGCCGTGTATAATGCAAGTCAGAACCCGGGTGGTGAAGAGAAAATTAACCCTGTGGAAGTGAAATATGAGCAGGGCATCGAAGATAACAGAGCTCTTGCCTTTAAAGCAGCGGGCGGCGACGAGGGGAAATCACCATCCCAGTAATCGATCTAATCCTAGAGCAAACCAAGCAAATACTTACACAAATTGACATATATGGTAGAGCATTGAATCTGAAACCACCCATGTAGTGGAACGAAATCCTATCATCGTAGTTAAAAGCGATGACATGGTTGACAAAACAGCATTCAGACATTGCAGTTTCTGCGGATGTGGAGGGCTGCATTCACATGGCCTTGTTGCAGCAGAATACCGGCTTGTCATCAAATGGCTTGGCAAAATCAGTTGTCTTCGAACGGTCCCAAGCAGCAGAATACCGGCTTGTCATCAAATGGCTTGGCAAAACATCAGTTGTCTTCGAACGGTCCCAAAGCCCAAGGGGGATCAAGTTAGGTAAACAATTACTGTTCAAGTCAAGAAATGTCATTGTCAGTCTTTCAAGGTTCTTAAAAGGGAAAGTATAGCACTCTGCTCCAATCAAAGACTTACAATTCTCAGTATCAAAGCAAATGGCCTTTGCGAGAGGCTGCCAAACTTCATCCAGTAATCAATTTAAGAGAAAAGCAAAGGCGTTTAAGGCCTGCTCAGAAGCTTTCAAGTGATCCCACCATTCTAATCAAACAATACCAACACAGGAAAAGTGAATTGAAAAGAGAAGTAGAACACGTACAGCTTTCTAGTGCCCAGTTACACATACAAATTTATCTGCTGCAAGGCCAAAAGTATAACACTGTGTCTGCCCTGTCCAAACCAGAAGACCAAAGCATCACTGAGGCAAAAGGGCCAGCTGTTATGAGCAGAGAGTAGAAAATGGAAAGAAAAATTCGGTAAAAAAGAAAGATCAGTAGTATTCAACATTTTATTCTGCATTTTCCGCTCAAACTATTGGATGGGATCTTAATTTTTGGCAATGATCCAGAGGACACCATTTTTGGCAATGGTCAGTAGTATTCTACAGATCTTTTCATGCATATCCAACATGTCACTTACATTGAGTAATAAATTAGGTAACATATGAGGCATGGCATGCTCTATGAAAGGTCGCAGAGACACCAAGAAGGGGGCCAAAAGAAGAAAATGTGTACATGAATGAAAACATACATTTTTTTCACTGTCACTTGTCAGGCACAAAAAAGAATTTATTAACAAGAAACTAGATAAAACCAGAGGAATCAATAGTAAGGTAATCAAGGCTTTTCAACAGGATGGGTGCCAAGAGACAAAACTTTACCGCCTCATGGTACTGCCTGTGATAGGACGGGTGCCAACAGACAAAACTTTTCCTCCTTATGGTAATGCATTCTCGAGAGACATCTGCGAAGCATGTTCAGAAGCTAAAGCACAATAATTTACTGTTTTATCACCCCACAGACCTTCTTCCTGTTACCACTTGTGTAGTTTCTTCCTTTGCAGCAAGCCCATTAGGCACTAATCAATGCATATTAATTAAGTCAACAGAAAAGGTCAACCCAAAGAGGTAAGCTCCATTGAGCCAAACCTGAGTCTAGATGGTTGAAACAACCTGATGCAGCAGAGAAGCAGAGTGAAAATGGGAGTGTGGGATTGAAATGTCATCATGAGAAGATCCTTCTGGGTAATACATGAAATGAAGGAAGAAAAGAGCAATTCTCACTTAACAACCTACCAAATATCATGATTTAATTTATATAACATTAGATTAGCAAGCTGTTGTTCATGGATGGTTCCCCCAAAAGCTTAAAATCCATTTTCAAAGGATAAGCCACTCTGACCATGAACATTATATTCAGTTTCATTCTGAGCCACCATCTATTACCCGCAAAAAAGAAAGAAGAGAAAAAGCTTGAGACTGATAGCAGTAGGTACCACCAGCAAGTTAAAAAGAAACAGCAAATATGGAAAAAAAAAATGCTAAAGTATCGAGGTACCTGCTCATAATTGGATGAAATTGTTATGTTTAATGGCTGTCTGCAAACTCAAACAATATCAGAAAAAATCAAGTAATCTTTTCCTTGGTAACGAAGCTTACCGTGCCTAGTAATTGCAATCAGCATTGCAAAGACATATTCACAACACACCAAGCTAATGCTAGCCACTTCCACAATAAAATACCCAAGAAAAAGGATGTGAAAAATGCCTTTCCAAAAAAGATCAGTCGTTGAGGTAAGCAGAAGGCCATGATGGTTAAGAAATTTAGTAAACAATCCACCCAAAGATCAGAAGATTCTTAAAAAGATCTACAGAGCAGTATTAAACACGAATAGGAGTAAAATTATGGCTGTAGTGATATGACAAGTCGTTCAAACAAATATATGAGCATAATGAAAGAGCAGAGTAGCACAGACAATCTACTCTCATGGGCTTTTTCAATTCCACTTTGGAAATTGTTCTCAGTCGAAAAGGACTCCTCAGCCAAGAGTAGAAAAGGAGGTCACAACAGCATAAAAGAATCATACTCCACTATAGATTCAGCCTCACAGCTAGCGTGTATGGAACATTTGGGGTTACATTGGCTGAACACCTTTTGCGTAGAGAGAGAGAGAGAGAGAGAGAGAGAGAGGCACAGTTCAACTCAATTCACTAGAGCAACAATAACAACCTACATTTTGCTTATAAAAGCCTCTTCCAGTTACAATACAAACATTCAATTGATAAAGTACAAGGAAAAAGCTCAAAATGATTATGAACTTGCTGGGCGCAATAAGTTAGAAAAAAGCCTCAGTGAATTCCTTCTGCCTATTCAATCGTCAGACTACTTAAGAATCAAAAAACCCAGGACCTGCCCGTGAAAGAAGTTCTTTGCCAGCATCCTTTCCCATCAAAACCATATCTTCATAGGTATATGGGCCTTTTCGTGAAGTTTCAAGCACTGAGATATGGAAATGAAACAGTAAAGAAAGATAATTAGTCTTCAGATCAATTACCCATCCTCCACTGGAATGAAGAATGGGCACAAGTACAAGATGGTCCAAGGTTAAATACCACGGGTCCCATCGGGTGAAGCAACCAATCCTCTAAAGATGCAATTGCCATCCTCATCTTTACAAGCATATCCTGCGATAGGAGTACGGCAAGACCCATCTAAAGTCTCTAGAAAGGCTCTCTCGCAAGAAACCGCCAATCTCGTTTCCTCATGGTTCAAAGTGGCCAAGTAATTAGCCTGTGAAAAATGAATCCATTACAACAACACTGTAACCCACTAAATGGGGTCATCCATATAAGTCGTGCTCGATTTTTATTTAGGACCAAAAAAAATTGCTATGCCTTGACTAGATATCAGAGTAAGAAACCCACCATCTTCTCATCGTCACTTCGGCAGGCAATGCCAATTGCGCCTTGAGCAACAGCAGGAAGCATATCATTGATTGGAAGAATAGAAGTGACATTTTTCGTCATGTTTAACCTTTTCAACCCAGCTAGTGCTAATAAAGTTGCTTGAACAACTCCTTCATTCAGCTTTTTCAATCGCGTCTGGACATTGCCCCGGAAGTTCTCCTGGACCTGCAAGTTAGAATTAGCCAAAAGTAGGATCAAGTAGCTAACCAACAAAAACACAAACTGTATATGCAACTGCAAGATAGATGGTGCTGTGAAATTTAAGAAAATGCATCATTATTTTGAGTGATAAGCTTTGACTATAATTTGAAAAGTATCATTCGTCTTCTCACAATGCAAAATAAAAGATGAGAAAAGAAATACTTAGAACTGTAATATGCTGATTGCCTCGGCCCATCCAAATGATGTTTGGCAGTCTAAACCCAACTTCAGGATTAGTCACATGCATGATAAATTTCATTTATAATTTATTCGGAAATACTAACTGAATTAACACGTTAATAGTCTACGTGAGATGCTTATGATGTGCATCCACACGGGATGTCGTTTGTATGTCGCAAAAGGATCTTGGCTTACTTGGAGTGAAGGATATCTGTTAAGTATTTGTGACTTCCTCCTGAGTGAAGCCGTACCAATAATACTTCCAGCAGGGAGTTCAGCGAGCGACCCCACGGACATGGAGATAAATGCATCGCGGACATCCTCCCGCTGAAGATTGCAAGGTAGTATAGTCTTATCTGGTAAGTAAGTGGGGACATCTTCATAGAATGGACAGCGATGTCGATATCTCCGTTGATTAGGGCCTCATCAATTTCTTTTGTGAAAAGACCCTTCCCCCCATGTCAGCAAGTGGCTGTGTAAGGATCTTGTCCCCAGTTGTCTTTATGATCTTGATCTCTATGGCCCCTTCTTCGGTTAACTCCGGATGGCGAGCCATAAGCTTGTCTCTTGTCTCGTAAGCCTGAGCAAGTGCCAATGGGCTGTCCAATGCAGGAAGCGCACAAGTACTCATACAAAACAGACGAAACATATGGGATGACGGCGGCAGGACAAGCAATTTCAAGTACTCTATAGTTCCAAAACTCAACAAAAAATATTCTTTTCGAATTTATGTGAATCTTAGGAGTCCAACTACACTAGCCGAAGCATTCACAACCTTTCCGGAGAGAACTATGACTTCTAATGCAGCTAAGAATATGAATCCAGTTCTCATTGTCAATAGAGCCACTTCTTAGAACCCATAGTTGATTGAACTCTCGGGTTAATTTAAGAGTCACAACCAATATGGAGTCACCAAGTGTGAGCAAATCGTCTTGCATTTCTCAGATGCTAAAGTTGATTCAAGCACGTAACCCCCGCACATAAGAGAAACAAAGCTACATTCCACCAATGCAAGCAACAAAATAAGCGAAATTCGAGCTCTGGAAACGAGAAACGACACACCTTCCTCTGGTGCCGATGACCAGAAAAGCTGTCCTTGCCTCCTGGGTCTCCTTCTCGACGACGACAGAGGCTCTCACGATGCCGTTTGTGTGAGGCCTCCTGGAGAGAGAAGGAAAGGCGAGAGATTTGCGAGAAAACCCAAGAACGGAGACCGAACCACCACTCCAGGAGTTGACTGGCAAGGAATGGCCAGGTCCGAGAGCTCGTCTCGTTGATAGAGAAGAAGATGAAGAAAATGTCTCCATTTGCAGAGAATCGCAGCTCTTTATCCTGTCTAGAGAGAGAGAGCCAGAGAGAGACGAAGAAGAAGAGAAGAGCAGGAGCAGGAGCTGGAGCAGAAGTTTTGGCTTCGAAGGACAGTTCTATCGAAATGGATTGTGGGGACTGGGTAGATCAGGATTACGGACGGACAAGTTTTCCAGATCTTCTGCTGTTATCAATTATCACCGCCACCACCATCATCCACCTTCCTTTCTCCTTCCTTCCAGTTCATGCCTGTTTTTACTGATTGTTTTATTAGTCGTGCTGAGTAAAATTGTGTGGCAAGTGGGAATTTTCCTTCCAACTTTCTTCTTCACATTTCTCTTTTGTCAAGAGTGCAGAGGATGAATTTCATCCCTCTTCTCGCGTTGGGGGAAATGAATTTCATCCCTATGAGCATGATTTCGAATTTAGACAATTCAATTAAGATTTTGGTCCAATCTTTACTGGATATTTTATCAGGCATGAAGTTTATTTAAGTAAAAATTAAAAAAAATACTTTTACGATGTTGCCCTTTCGCCGAAATGGAGTTTACTTTCTCCACCTCTACTTCTCTAAACTGAGAGAATATATTTTCTTCCATTTATCCAAAGGGAATATCTTCGCATTTTACTCTTCAGAATTCAGACGAAGTAGTTTAAGGATTTCTCAGATTCGAAACATAAAGTTTACAGAACTTTTATGATATGATTAGATTTTATATTCCTCAATTCGTTGATAAGAAGAAATTATTCCACTTTTATCTCTGCTTTAACTATACTAGCTCTTTCTATTAAGGTTTTTTCTTTATCACGATAGCTTGTCCAATTCACATTAAAATTTTATTTTAAAATGAAGTACCATTATCCACATTTTATAAGCTACTGTCTTGTGAATTTAAGAGGTATTTAGCATTGACATTTAATAATCTCTGCGGGGAGACCAAACATAACATTGTCTTATGATTCGGAAAGTGATATCCTCTGTCCTTCCAAGCGTGGAGGCTACGCATATGACTATTGACACTGTGTGCGTTTCAAGACCCCAAAGAGCCAAACTTTTTTCATTGGGCACCTGTATAAAGCACGTCTATTTACTCGCTGATCTTCATTTACAACTTCACACCACAAAGTTTCGGTTTTTCACAACGCCAACCCCAGCAGTACGTGTGTATTTTCACCGTCAAAGCCCCCCAAAGCCAAAAGTTCTTTCTTTTCCCAGCAAAACCCTAGCGCCGGCGGCTTCGACGTCATACCCTCTTGGCTCAGTCTCTCGATCCTCGCACTCGGCCTCCCCGGAAGGCATTGTAACTCCGTCCTCTTTCCCAGCAATGGAAGGAGGCCCTGTTGAAGAAGCAGCGAAAGCTGTCTCCGACATGTCCGTGGACGCTTCGTCCGGTGAAAGTCAGAGCAAGAAGTAAGTTTCTGCAGTCCGCGTGCTGCGTTGAGCACGTTCTTTTCTGTTCTCGTGCTGCTTCTGCGTATTTGGTTGATAATCGATCAAAGTGTTGGTGCTTCGAGATCAAACTCGCTTGTCCTGCTCCAACTTGGTTCTTTTTTTTTTTTTTCCCTCTCTACTTATGCATTCTGATGTGTCGAGCTCTGTTTGAATAACTACCGCAGTGCACGCAAGAAAGAGTTGAAGAACAAGCAGAGGGAGGAGGAGAGGCGGCGCAAGGAGGAGGAGAAGGCTAAGCTGGTATAAAGCTGTTTCTTCTTCCTTTGCTGATGAATCTTCTGTTAGTTGTTCTGGAAACTGGTTCTATCAAAACGTCGGTGGAGAGTTTTTTCGCTGTTCATTTCATAGTGTAGAGGCGTTTTTATGCACCGCTGTCCCTAACTGGCTTTAACTGGAGTACAAGAAATCTCTCCTTTCTCTTTGAATTTTGCGTTTGGCATTTGGTTTGTCGAGGGATGTATTTTAGCTGGCTATATCGGTGTGGATGTAGTTTTCTTTTTTCCAAAACCCAGTGCAGATATAGTTAGTTATAATAATTTTCTGGTAAAGGCATTTGCATCACAATCGGCAGCTCAAATTGCATTTGGTTTTGTCTCCGCATTGTGGATGTGGATAAATTACAGTATAACTCGTAGAGCAAATCAGATGGACTGCGCACACAAGTTCATAGTAAACAATCTTCTGTTTCCGAGACCTCTGTTGGATAGATGTCTTTTGAAAAGAGTCTTAGTATAAAGAGAAGGATTTGTTTTTTCTCCTTTTATTTTTTTTAGGGGTGTGGCCACTTTACTAATTATAGTTTGCTTGCTCATCTTCATTCTTAAACCTGCTAGACGAAGCCTATAAATGTCAATAATGCACAAGGACATTTTTTGAATAAACTTGAATGCCAAAGATGCTTGTCCCTTAAGTAGATGGCCATTTAGATCTTGAGTGGATCAACCCAGTCCGACTTCTGTTAATGCCAGTACCGTCATTTCTTTCGATGACTTGAATCGTGATGCTAATTTGACTTGTACACATGTGAAGGCTGCTGGCAAGGCGAGTTCCCAGTCTCAGAAATCTGGAGCAGCTGATGATGAAGACATGGATCCAACTGTAAGTATCATTTACTTCCTTGTTGTATCGCTATTACTACTTTTTTCTGCGAGCTTCACATATTCGTGCTTGTTTTCTCTTGCCTACTGGCAGCAATACTTTCAAAACAGGCTGAAGTATCTCGAGGCACAGAAGACAGATGGGACAACCCTTATCCTCACAAGTTTCAAGTTACGATGTCTATCACTCAATATATTGACCAGTATGGGCTTAAACAATGAGAGCATCTCGAGGATGTAGCCATATCTTTAGCTGGTACTTATGACGGCTTTTTTTTTTAATGGGATGAATCGTATTTTGGTTTGTCTTCTTCTCTTTATCTCAGCATTGTTTCTGTTGTTCAAGGTCGAATCATGAGCAAACGATCTTCATCTTCAAGCTGTTTTTTTTTGATTTGCATGGGGATGGAGCTAAGTGCAAGTCATGGCTGATGCTAGGTGACTTTCACTTCCTTTTCTTATAGCCTGGAAAATTATATTTTTTGTAATTTTTGTGCTCGAATATTCTTTTGTCTATTGTTTACTTTTACAATCTTATGTTTCCATTTAGACAGCAATTCGTGTACGATAGGAAATTATCATTATTCTGGACATATTTCATATACTAGTTGGCTTTATTACTCCGATACCTCCAAACGCTCGCATGTTTTTCTTCATCGATTGTCCCAAACTTTTAGGCAATATTAAGCACAACAGCTTCAAGATCATTTGCTTCTTATATTTTTTGCATCTCTTTTCTTTGCCATATTTTGAAAGTTTAGTGACAGTTTTGGCATAAGGTTACATCCTAATATTTGTATCGCAGTTCGAGAGATTATCAACACAGTGATGCTTGACTGTGTTCTTAAGATGTCTTCCCAACAATTTTTGCGTTCCCTTCCTCTAATTTGAATGGGCCTTTTACATGCCAAGCTTTTATCCCACAGGACTTCCTTGTCGAAATGGTCAAGGCATGATGCACATATGGATGCTTAAACAGTTAAGGGCTTGCGTCCATTTGTGCGAGAACATCACCTTCCTTCTCCATAAGTACAATTACTGAAAAACCGTGAGATACAGAAAAGGAAAACAAGAGAGAACCTTTGTTTATTCACTATATGAGCTGTTTCTGCGAAATAATATATGTTGCGTGATATCACTTCATTCACTGTTGCTTTAAGATTCCATAATTGAATCCTTTTATTTCAAACTGCAGTAAATCAGGTATGGGACGATGCTGAGTTTTCAAGACTCCATTCCAACTGAAGCGTGGTGATATTGTTGGCATCAGTGTTTCCAGGTTTGTGTTGCAACTTAATGCTGCATTTCTTTTGTTGGTGTATTATTTACTTTCCTTGACATACACTGAGGATGTATACTTGTCTAGCTGATGTAGCTAAGAGTAAGATCTATTCTTTATCCGTAACAGTAACGTCATCATGTCCTTTGAGGGAAGAAAAACTTTGCTAGCTGGAGTGTCTCGGCAATTGGATGTTTCCTCTTATGTTTGTTCATCTTCTTGTGAATGCGAGCTGGAGGGGAAAAAACCAATGGCGAATGGTGAAAAAATTATGACCATTTTCCTTTTTTATGGATGAAACATCCATGTAGTAAGAAAAATTGGTGTTTACCAAAAATTTAAAGGGCACAATTTCTTATGTCGGTTTCATATTTTTCCACTTATGAGACTCAATGAAAACACAGCTTGTGTGTAAAAGCAGAAAGAACGTTTTTACTCTCGCCAAAAGGCATAGTATTACATTGCATTTCGAAAATTAATACTAAAAACTATTTTAGGTAAATCTAGGGTCAGCATTTGGGTGTTGTGAAAAACTTGGAGTCTTTCAATGTAAATAACCATAGCGTGTGAGATTGCAAGAATTTTTTTTAGCAAAATAAGTGCAAACATTAGATGAACCAAAAAAACAAAACAGTGAAAGTCAATCAAGACAAGACCAGGAAAGGATAAGTATAGAATAAGAGGGTTGAAGAGATTCCCTCCTTGTCCAAAGATGATCAGTTGTCAAAGTCCATAGAACCAATTTTCTATATTAGACTATATCAGATTATGTATTATGATGATAATCACATTCGTATGAACTCTTATTTCCTAATGATATTGCATATGGAGTTATGTTCTTGGTTATTTCTTAACCTGACCTTTATAATCTCGTAGAGGATGTCTTTTACCTTGTTATGTTTCTTTTCTTGTTCTTTCAGGAAAAACCAAAAGGGGCGCTAAGTCATATTCCAAGTCTTTTATAGTTTGTCCCATTGTCTTCACATGATGCCAAAGGCAAAAGCTGCTCCCAGGTTCAGAAAAATGCCAAATGTGAAGGTAAGAAGGCGTGATTAGAATTTTCGAGATGGAATATTCATGATGTGATTGATTCCTGTGCTTGTGCAGAAAACAGAACTGTGGGTTCCAGGAAGTACCGGAATCCTGAAACCTATATTTTGAAAGATCAGGTATTGATCAATATCCTTTATATTAGGTTGTATTTATATTCAGTAGTTTGGTTTTAGGACTTTTTCTACTTGAGACTTTTTTTTTTTTTTGGGTTAATATTGCTTGATTGCAATCTCACAATGTAAATGGAAATCCAACATTTCGAGATAGCCTCTGGCGAACACTATTGTCTCCTAAAAAGCAACTGCTCTTTAGTTTATGTTGGAACGACTTAACTCTATTGTGTGGTATTGCAAGGGATAGGTTCCTGGTATATGAATATTATCCTACTGTTATTGTTATACTTGATTACATTTAGCTACAGTGTTGAGCTTTTTCTTAGTGATCTGTTGATGAATCAAGTTTTCCTCTGTTTCTCATGAGTTGTTCAATAAATGCATGATGTGCAGAAATTGTTTTGTTGGTTACTTTATTCGCTCTATATTATTTTCTTTCTAGGAAACTCGATACCGTCAGCGTTATCTGGATTTGATGTTGAATCTGGAGGTTAGGCAGATATGTAAGACTAGAGCCAAAGTAATACAGTATGTTAGGAAGTTCCTCGATGATCATTGACTTCTGGAGGTAAGGAAACCGTGCTTTTCTGTTTGCTCTGCTCTGTTTGCAACTAAGTGCATTAGATTCTCAGCCTATTCCTTATAAACTTGCAGGTTGAGACACCTATGATGAACATGATTGCTGGAGGAGCTGCTGCCCGCCTTTTGTGACTCATCATAATGAACTAAACAGGAGGCTATCATGAGTATTGCCTCCAGAACTTTACCTGAAGGAGCTGGTTGTTGGAGGATTAGGACCGTGTTTATGAGATAGGAAAGCAATTTAGAAATGAAGGAATAGATTTGACTCCATAATCCTGAGTTCACTACTTGCGGAGTTCTATATGGCTTTTGCAGACTATAATGATGTAATGGAGCTCACGAGAAAAGTTAGTGGTGATGGTCTTGACATTAAATTGAAATCATCCGGTCCATGATTAGAAAATCCTATAATTGAACATATGTGAACGAAAACAGGGATGGTTAAGGAACTTACCCGGTGGTTATAAAATTAAGTATCATGCCAAGGGACTTCGACAACGATCCAATGCGAGATTATTCACTCCCCGTTCAGGTATGTTCACACATGACAAATTCATGCGATTGATGGATCTATTTTACACATGGATCGTGTTTGTTGCGGTTCAACTTTGCAGGAGGATTGACATGATAGAGGGGCTGGAGAAGATGGCCAATCTTGATATTCCAAAGGATCTGTCGAGCGTTGAAGCTAACAAGTACTTGGTGATGCTGCGTTATGTTTGATATCAAGTGTCCTCCTCCTCAAACAACAGCTAGTTTGTTGGACAAGGTAAGCATAAATACTTTTACTTGTTTGTACTCACAACCCAACGCATAGCTAAGTGCCGATGAATCAGTAAATTGCCTCTGAAGAGGAGCATGCAAAGATGCCTGTAGTTCTACTGTGTAGCCTCTGAATGTCTCTTCATTGTTTAATGCGAGCAGAAGTTGGTTGTTATAGGTGTCTAGTTGTATAAAGCATTTATTGGAGGCGGAAATTTACATGCTTTATTTCAACTTCAATTTGTGTTCGTTTAGCCCATAACCTGCAGTCTGTTAATGAGTCATTTCACCTTTCATTGCAGCTTGTGGGGCACTTCTGAAAGACACTGTGTGAATCCACTTTCATCATCAAATCATCCTGAGTATCATGAGTCCTTGGCAAGTGCATAGATCAAAGCAGGCCTACTGAAAGATTTAGTTGTTTGTTAACACGCACGAAGTAGCTTTCTCCTTTGTCCAGGTTTTTGTACTTCCATATTTGCTCTTTCCTTATTCGTCTTTCTTGGTGTGCCTTTGGTAGCTTTGCCAAAAATTTTTTTGTTTGCATATACCGAAATTGAATGATCCTGTAGTAAAGCGGAGAGCGATATTGCGAACAATCAGGTATTATCGTTGCTGGGTGCAAATTGGTAATACTCTCGGGAGGTATTCTGAAAGAATCTGCATTGGATTCAGGAGAGGCAATCGAGGATGATGAAGCCAATGGATTGGATGAAACGTTCACTAGTTACCGCACTTGAGTATGGTTTGCCTCCAACGGAGGCTGGGGGAGGGGTATTGATAGGCTGCCATGCTTTTGACAGACTCACAGGAATATTAAGGTGATCTCTCTCTCTCTCTCTCTCTTATCTCTTCTCTCTCTCTCTGTATACCCAGGCTTGCACACATGCAGCGGATGTCTGCTTCTATGTTAACAGGAAGTACCCTCTGCGGCTATGAAACCGCCAAGACGCAGCACTCAGCAAAAAGGTACGAAATCTGAATATCGTGCGCGAGAATTTTTTCATTTATTCATCTCATAAATTCAGCCGACCCCCCACAAGTCGGCGCCTGATGGCTGAATGTGTTATCCTGGCAGCCCCCTCTCTTAGGAAAGCTTGACACGCTTTAAAACTGGAACATCTGTGTTCGTTATGTGAGCGAAATCACCATCACATCGAATCAATAGCCAAGCCACCGCACCTGTGACCAACAAAAGATCTTATCAGTGGTATCCACACTACTTTTAAGTGCTAAAGTTGAAGTAATGTATGATCAGCCAAGCCCATTGGGAAGTGAAGCTTACTTTTGTCGGCGACATAGTAATCTGATTATTGGATCCTTTGCGCCTCATTTCTTATTTGTACGTACCTAAAACAGCCCAACGCCATGTGTGCGAAAGAGGATCTTTTGGGGTGGTTTGGTTCAACATTCCAAAATGGGCCGTGGGACACCATTGCAAATATTCCTTAGTCTAACGGGCTTTTAGAAAATGGTAATTGCGTTGGAACCAAAAACTGATTTAAAACGAGGTTGGATTACATATTATTGCTAAAATAACTTTGCTCAAATGGGTTTTGGTCCTTGTACCATTGTGGGGGTATTGTTTTGGGAAAAAAAAAATTATTTAGCATTCGGCGAATGCTGAAAGCCCATGCAGTCCTCTAATAGATTGGGCTTTCAGACATTTCGCAACGGCCAGCATTGGGCAAATGCGGGTAAAGCTGAACCAAACGGTTCAGCATTCCCAAGGGGTTTGAGGACTGAAACGCCAACCTTGGGAATTGAACGACGAACCAATACCCCCACTTTGTCTACCGAAACACTTTGGCTCGAGGTGACCGCACGCGCACTACACAGCTGAGGCAAGTTTCTTCTGTTCCTTACAATGAACGGGACTGGGATTGATCGAAAGCATTGACCAAAAACCACAAAAATGCTAAAGTTATTCATAGTAATGATTTGGACATGGTGAAAGTCCAAATAATGGAAAAGATAATTTCTCTTATATTATGAGTAGGTGTGGGGAATCGTTTAATGAGAAT